>JANHAO010019417.1:0-13231 GCA_026873985.1 Saraca asoca
AACTGAATAAACTCAATAACTCCATCCATAAACTCATCCTTAATTCCAGACTTCTTTTCATTTAACCTATTATACATCCACTTTCAATTCTTTGGAATGGCCATATTGCTCGCAGTGAAATGACTTTAACAATAACCCAATACAAGTGTCAAAAGGTCTAGCAAAATTTTATAACAAAAACAATCCTCCCCACATATATATAGATAGAGAGAGGGGGAAATAATAGAAGGATTGGTTAAATTTAGACATTTTACTTCCTGACAAAAATTCGGCAGAGTTTTCCCTGTTTTTCAGACATCCAGACACATGGCCTTCATGCACAACAAAAGGGCAACATGCCCATCACGACCTACATGTCAACATAATACCGAATAGTGGCCCAAACTATACAATAAGAACCTATTGGGCATCCAACAAAAACAACGACATCAAGTGACATAAAAATCAAGTATAATCAAGTGGAACAATTACTGTCATCAACTTTAAGCCAACAATTTAATTTCCAAACCCATTGTCACATAAAAGGAAAATAATTATTGGGATGGTTTTGCAATCAAGTGACAACAAATTTCATAATCAATAGGCAAATAATATTTTGCAATCACATCAATAATTATGAAACTCATCATATTTCATAAAATCACAATGCTCTAAAACACAAAATCATGATCAATTCTCATATGTGGTTAACAAGTGAGAAGAATTATTTACTCACCTCGAATATCGCAAACTATCTACCTGAAAGTGGCAATGTCCTGAACACAATTACTGTGATGGTCCTATAGCCAATTAACATCAAGATTTTAAATTTTTAGCAACACTATATCTTAGAGTTTCTATGCAAATAACTTGATATTTAATTACATAATCACTACGAAATAAAATTAACGATCTAGGAATGCTCATCAGGTCCCAATGTGTCAGTGGCCAACTTGCAGCCAATTAACAACAAGATTTTTAATTTCTAGCAACACTAGATCTTAGGGTTTCTACACAAATAACTTGGCATTTAATTACACAATCACAACGGAATAAAATTAACGATCTAGGAATGCTTACCAGGTCCAGATGTGTCAAGACCTAGCTCGCTGCTGGCCAGAGTGTCGTCGGTAGTCCAAATTTTAGTGGCTGGCCGAAGAAGAAGAATACTAGGAGAGAGAGGGATGAGCTTTGACACACACCAGAGGAGAGGAAGAAGCCAACCGAGGGAGGAGGTGGCTCATGCCAGCCGACACACCGGAGAATGGTGGGACGGCGGAGGAAGAGTTGCCGAAGTAAGAGATAGAGAGA
This sequence comes from Saraca asoca, assembly GCA_026873985.1. Taxonomy (NCBI): domain Eukaryota; kingdom Viridiplantae; phylum Streptophyta; class Magnoliopsida; order Fabales; family Fabaceae; genus Saraca; species Saraca asoca. The sequence continues at coordinate 1,291 of JANHAO010019417.1, forward strand.
GTGGGAGGAGCTCGACTGGGTGAGAGAGAGGGAGGAAGTCAGTGCTAAGGAGGAGAGGAGGAAGGCCACCACCGAAGGAGGTGCTCATGCCGACCAGCATAACGGAGAATGGCCGGACGGTGCCGACCGACAGAGGATGAGCTGCCAAAGTGAGAGAGAGAGAGAGAGAGAGGGAGAATTTTGGCACAAAATGGGGGAAAAATTTATGGGGAAAAAATTTATATAGAAAAAATGGGAAAATTTTCATTTTTGCCCTAAAACTATCCAAAATTTATACTTTTATCCCAAGAAAAATAAATTTTTTCATTTCAGTCCCTAAAAAACTTTTATTTTAGTCCTCCTTTTTTTTGTCTAAACTTATTACATATTGCGACCGAAAGCTATGATCGCTAAATATTATAGATGACATATTGCGACCGAAAAATTTGATCGCAAAAAATTTCAATGGCAAATACAAAATTTTCTGAATTGGCCACTACATGGCCACTGAATAGCGATCGAAATTTTTGCCATCGAAAAATTTGATCTCTATTTCGGTGGCAAAGGTGTTCAATTTTTTTTTTTTTTGCAAATTAGTCACAAAGTAGTCTTAGTTCGGTCTCCATTAGCAACCGAAAAAATTCAGTCCCTATTTTCAGTTGCTAAAATGCATTTTTTTGTAGTGAACTCATCAAGTAATCATGACCCTATTAGAGGACTAAAATATGAGAAAAATATATTTATTTATGTATATATATATAACAAAAGAAAATATTCATGCAAACTAGATATTATAATTAATATGTATTAGTTATGATCTAATAATTGTATCAAAAGTTATATAAATATTTCACATAAGGAAGGCTCATAGTTTTGACATAAACTTATAATATCTTATTGAACAAAGGTTAGCATATCCTCACACTAGTGGGACTCTTGGTCAAGGTCAAAACTCTAGGTACTGTCCCTAGATGGACAAACAAAACTCTAGGCATTGTTTCCTAATGGACAAGCAAAATTCTAGGTAGTGTTCCTTGATAGAACTCATACTTACATGCTAGTCAGGTTTGAGCCAATAAACAAAATATATAAAAATTCTCAAAATTCACAAATGTCTTATTCCAAGTAAAGTTTTAAAATTCAATATTAAATTATAGTCAAAATGAGTGCCTCATGATAGGTTTAATTTTTCATAAAGAATTTACAATCTTGCAAAATAATAGTATAAAATGAACTAAGTTTTAAAACATACTATTGCAAAAATATCACATCTTAGAATTCATGGTAAATTTAATACCCATAGTATTGATTCAAAGAAAACAAATTAACAACAACAAAATCACTTATCTTTACTTTATTTCAAAATGTTGCAGCCAAACAATACACTATGGACCTAAGCAAAAGATATGATATATTAGACTAATAAATTTAATACTTTATCAAGTATATCCAATATCCCAACACAACCTAAATAATTTGGTTTAGATTTTAAAGAGAAAAGAAAGCAAAAGAAAAAAAAAAGGAAAAATTGAAAAGGCGTGGATATGTAACAAGGCAAATGTTATAGCCATAAAAATGGAAAACATGGTCTGCAGGTTATTCCCATTGGAACATACCTATAATAGAGAATATATAGGTCAGAAAGTGATCAAATTGATTTCATTTTGGTTTAATGCACAGAGAGATTTACAAGTCAGGCAAGTAGAGTGAATATGAAAATAATTTAAGAATCAACTCACACGAATTCCATGCAACAATAATCAGAAAAAAAAGGCAGGGCATGTGACATGAAACAAAATAATCAAATAAAAACAAAACTCAATAAACAAACAAAATCAAATGATACCGAATACACCTGTTGTGCAGTGTGTGGTCTGTGCACCAAAGGAAGAAGGCATACATCTTTTAACAATTCTTTTTCTTTTTGCTTCACCCAAATCACAATAACTCAAAAACATTTATGAGAAAACGAATTTTTCTTTACACCAACTAACTCCACAGCCAACATAAAATTTTCTTTTTCTTAAAACAATATTAAGAAATTCAATAAACAACACGCACACAGCTACTTGAGTTCAGGAAGGCTATGGTTTCTTTGATGGCCGATATAAACCTTGAATATAATAACCCAAAACTCTTTCATTATATTTTTCTATTTATAGAAACAGGTTTTGTTTTTTTAAAAAATATATGTTAATTATCTTCTTATTTAAGTTACTTATATATGAACATTTATATATATATATATATATATATATATATATTAAGAAGGTTTATCCTATTTCTTTCTTTTTTTAAGGACAATTTTTTTTTTTTGGCTTTAAATCCTTTCCTCCTTAAAAGAAATTTAGTCTTCTAAACTTAAGTAACCTTGAATACTAGAAAAGTGAGTATACTTACTCTTTATTTCATCCTCAAGTCCTTAAGTAGTTTCTGTTTTTGGGTGATTGCTCCATTGTATCTTAACATATTGGATGGTCCTATGCCTTAGAACTTATTCTTTCTAATCGACAATCCTCACTGAGTATTCCTCATAAGAAAGGTTGGTAGTCTAATACATGATTTGGGTCTAGTATGTATTTTCTTAACATGGAGATATGAAACACATTATGTACACTTGTTAGTGATGGTGGTAATGCAAGTCAATAGGCCACTGCACTGATTTCGTTTCATATTTGGAAAGGACCAATTAATCTTGAACTCAATTTGCCCCAAATGCCAAACCTCATAACACCCTTAGTAGGTGATACCTTTAGAAAGACATGAAACCCTAATAGTTGTCTCCTATTATCGATGTAACTCTTTGGCCTGCTTTGTGCCACATGAATACATTCTTTGGCCAATTTGAATTTCTCATTTGTTTGTCAAAAAATCTTGGGTCCTGACAATTTTCTTTCTCCTATGTTATTGCAACATATTAATGATTTTCACCTTTGATGATGTAACGCTTCATAAGGAGCCATTTGTATCGTTGATTGATAACTATTATTATAGGCAAACTTTATTAACACCAAATGATTGTCCCAAAACCCACCTCGATCCATGACACATGCTGGCAACATATCTTCTAGTATTTGGATTACCCTTTTAGATTAATCATATGTTTTAGGGTGATAAACTATGCTAAAATTCAAGTTGTTCCTAATGCTTTGTGAAAACTCCTCAAAAAGTGGAAGCAAATCTAGGATTCCTATCAAATACAATAGACAAAGAACACTGCGCAATCTCACAATCTCTTGAACATAAAACTTTGCTAATTTTTCTAAGGATGCTCCAACTTGATAAGGAAAAAAATGAGCAGACTTAGTCAAGTGGTTCATAACAATCCAAAAAGCATTAAATCTACTAGAACCTTGAGGAAAGCCTATTACGAAGTTTATACTCACATGTTCCTTTTTCCATTTAGGGATAGAGACTGGTTGTAATTCTCTTGCTAGTTTTGGTGTTTTACTTTAATTTGCTGACACACCAAGCACCGGGCTACAAACATGCTATTTCTTTCTTCATATTATTCCAACAAAAGTTTTCCCTTTAGTCTTTTTACATCTTCATAGCCCTTGGGTGCACTGTATATCTCGAGCTGTGTACCTTAAACAAAATCTCCTTCTTTAATACCTCATTGTTAGGAACACATATTTTATTTCTAAGCCTCAGAGTGCCATCATCATGTGTGACAAAATTAGATTGCACATCAAATTTCACCTTATACTTGGTCTTCTACAAGTAAGTATCATTACTCTAGCTCATCCTAATTCTTTCAATCAAAACGGGCTCCATTTTAAGACATGAAAATTGTGCCACTTACCCTTTAACCTCACCTTTAAATTTGATCTTGTAATGTTCTCCAAAATATGTCTCTATGCGATAAAGCTAGATTTCCAGTTGATTTTCTACTCAAAGCGTTTGCCACCATGTTACCTATCCCTAAATGATAATGAATAGCAAATTCATAATCTTTTAGTAACTCTAACCACTTTCTTTGTCTCACATTTAACTCTTTTTATGTGAACAGATACTTTAGGCTTTCATGATTAGTATATACCTCACATTGCACTCCATATAAAGTAATGCTTCCATATCTTATGAGTGAAGACCACAATAGCCAACTCTAAGTCATGTATATGATAGTTACATTCATAGGGTTTAACTGCTTGGAAGCATAAGCCTCCATATTGTGACCTTGCATTAAATTGCACCCTAAACCATGCTTGGAAGCATTACTATAAATAATGAAACCTTGATCCCTAGTGGGAATGATGAGAACATAAGTAGTGACTAAAGAATGTTTAACTATTTAGAAGCTACTCTCACACTCGCTAGACCACTTAAATTTGACTCCTTTTCAAGTTAGGTGAATTAATGGTGTTGTAATAGAAGAGAATCCTTCAACAAACCATTAATAATAACCCATAAGTCCTAAGAAATTTTGAATCTCAAATATTGATATTGGTCTTCCTTAATTCATGATCGACTCTATTTCCTTATGATCAATTGAAACTCCATTCTAAGATATAGCATGACTTAGAAAAGATATTTCAAATAACCAGAACTCACATTTCTTCATTTTGGCAAAAAGTTTATTCTCCCTAAATGTCTGTAAAACAATTCTCAAGTGATTCTCATGTTCCTTGATGCTATTAGAATAGATAAATATGTCATCAATAAAGACCATAAGAAATTGGTGCAAAGATGGCTTGAATTTTCTTTTGTTTGTATGTAATGATTGCTTAATTTTTTTGCCACTACTCAGTAGCATTGGATTGACATTCTCTCTAGGGTTCATGACTATCTGGGAAGGTAATCTACTTGTTGCTTGAGTTTCTATGTTAGCAACTCTAGTTTCCAAACTTTGAAACCTAGTGTTGATGTTGTTGATATCCTGTTTCAGTTGTTGAATGTCTCTTCTTATTTCTTACTAAAATTGTAGGTTATTTTGAGCCATATTTTGGATAAGTTCTTCCTAGCCTTTTATTAAAGATGTATTCTAGTTCTATTGCTCATTTTGCATGGCCTAATTTTGCTACATCTGATGTGGTTTCATGGTATAAGATGACCGTATCTACTGAAATGAAGTTTATTGCCTAGCTGATTTCTATATCTAAGATTGGGATGATCTTTCTAGCTAGGGCTATAAGTGTTTGAATATGGATTGTATGCCTACTATGTTTGAGTTAGAAATCATCTACTATTTTTTGGAAATCTACTACTTTCTAGAAATTTGTCTATTGCAGGCACTTATTGGAAGGGATCATTTTCTTGGAAGCTTGGACATGCTTCATTGTAATGTCCAAGGAATATACAGATTCCACACGCTACTTATTCTATTGGTTGTCTTTGCCTTATGGTTTGCTATAGTTGTTGAACCATTTGAGTAAGGCCTGTCATTTGTTTTTCCAAATTGGAGGTAAACACCTGATTGACCTTCCTGACTGCATAATCTATTCTGCACCTAAATTATTGTAAGTTTACAACCATGTTTAAAATCAGCATCCTTGCAACATTGATCATACTTTTGTCCATACTTAAGAGGCCTTTATAAAAATACTAGATCAAAGGTTGATCATTAATCTGATGATATGGACAACTTGCACATAATTTCTTGAATCTCTCTCAATACTCATATAAGGTTTCTTTACCAAGTTATTTAATGCTATAAAATTTCTTTCCTACTGTTAGTAGCTTTGGAAGCAGGGAAATATCTCTCCAAGGAAAGTTTGGTCATCTCAGGCCATGTAGTAATGGAGCCAGGAGGAAAATAGTAAAGCCAATCCTTAGTTGAATTAGTCAAGAAGAAAGGAAAGGCTTTCAACTCGATCTGCTCCTTTGAAATTCCTTGAGGCTTTATAGTTAAGCAAACCACATGGAATTTTTTCAAACACTTATGAGGGCTTTTCTCAACCAAACCATGAAATATAGGTAGTAGGTGTATCAGTCCAAATTTTAGCTCAAATGTAGCATCAATCTCAGGAAAATTTATGCACAGTGGCTTCTGATTGAGGTTTAGAGCAACCACCCTTCAAGGTCTTTTGATTGAATGTCAAATTTTCCAATCTTAAATAGTGAGATGAAGTTTTAGATAGAGATGAAGTTTTAGATAGCAGCTTTATTGTAATGCCAAAATAAAGGGTGCAAGGTATTGAAGTTGATATGAGATCCTAAAATAGGCTAGATTGGTGCTTACTCTCCCTTCTCAAATTCTGTAAAGTTCTTATGATTTTTGGATCACATATTAGCTTAGAATAATGAAGGGATCAAGTTTTATACCAACAGGCTTATCAAAGAAACATAAAACACCAAAACAAAATATAGAAAAATAGCAAAATAATTCAAAAAATACTAAAAAATTAAAAAGTCATATTAAATGATGAAATTTGGCTAAAAATTGATGGGATCTGTAACAAAGACACATATTTTACTTAGAAAGCCAAAAACAAGTGCCTTAGTAAATTTCAACCCAAAAGTTTATTTTCAACTTTTATGTTATTAGACCTTATTGGCATCTAGAAACAAAAAAATTATGCATAGATGAAAAAAGGTGACAATAGGGGACTAAGGACTAAAATGAAAGTCTAACACAAATATAAATATCCTAATACTATATACAACCAAGAACACAAAGAAATTAATCAGCTAATCCTTGATAATGACACCAAAATTTTACGGTTGTCAAGATTGACAAAGATAATGCTGAACTACTAAAGCTAATAGCTAAGGTGAGTCTGGGTCAAATTCACAGAGACTGGTGATTTACTTGTATATGTTTGTAGTGGAAAGGGGGGTTGGATGCTATCTAATTAGAATAGGAATTTAATCAAATTGTTTAAATGTAAAGCAAACAAAATCAAAAATAGAAGGAAAAATCAAATAAGAAAGCTTCAATCTAAGAGACTCTTGCAACCAATTTTGTGACTAATCCTTCACACTCATTCCTTCTTTGACAATTTAGCCAAGAATCTTATTAAGAACATCACCTAAGTAATTCTTGTTAATTTCTTCCAAAATTGGTCAACTAAGCCTAACACTCAATTAACTTTTGTTACTGAATCAATTGAAGCCTAGCATCTTAGCCAATTCACCAATAATATTAAGATATGAACATACCAAGGCTAATTAATTAATTTACCCTCATAGCAACTCAACTAATTACCCCCAATTCTTTAGGAAAATTGACTTATCCTAGCACCAAAATCAAAGCCCTATTGCTACTCTAACCAACTAGCTATGAATGACCACCTTAATCAATCATTCAAAGCAATTATAAGCCTTACAATAGAAAATCAAGAGAATGAAATTGGGAATAAATTAGAATTAGAAGTAAGTCCCACAATCAACAAAAGAATTGGTGCAAAATTTCCTTCAAATTGAAATGAAAGTTTAGTTACACATTAATGTAAAAATAAAAAGAAAAAAATAAGAGGAAAGATGAAACCTAATTAAGGATGAAGTCTTGCCCTTATAGAGCTCCTCTCCTTCCAAAATTAGAGACAATGGCTCAAAAACTGAGATAAGTTTTCAAAATAGTCCAACCCCGGACAGAATTCAATACTTAAGTCCATATCATTGGAACTAATTCAAAATTGTATAGTTTGACCTTAGGCCCTTCATGAAAGGTTTTGGAATGGATATTAGCTATCCTATGGGCTTAGGTTTGTTCCAAAATGAAAGATGGAGCTCCACTTATGATGAAATTATTGAGGCTAGTTCTAGATCATAGGACAACACTCTGTTTTCAGTTTTTAAGCTTTGTTTGACCTTCAAAATGGCTAAATTGGCTTAGGACTGTTCATGACATTTTTTTGATCTTTCTCTCAATTTTTTAAAGATGTAAGAATAACCATAAAATCAAGCCCAAAACTCAAGATACACCTAAAAACCTAAAATAGTCTAAAATAGTGTAAATTTATTGAATAAATTTGATTAAGCACAAAAACTGAGCAAACTATAAAACTAATTTCAATTATCCAATTAAGCTAATTAACATGACAAAAGATTAAGTATAAAGGGATATAAAGTATATATAAATTATGTTTATCATGCCACCTTTCACATGAGAAGTCCATTGACATATGGCAACATTCCATGTGGTTTCTCATGGCAGGTCAATCTAGCTATATGTTGCATAACATAAACGTGTATGTTTTGTCCATATATCAGTATACCTACAATGTATGAGATCATTGCATTCTTTTTGAAGAATGTGACATGACGTATGCTAGTTTTCTCATGAATAATTGATATCTTGTTTTCTCAATAACTTAATAACTAGAGATATTTAGAAATATAATTACATCACTACAACATTTTTGACTTTTGGCAATGGCTAAAAACCACTGCCTAGAGTGTAAAAACTGTTGCCTATAAGAATAGGCAATGGTTTTTAGCTGTGCTTTTACCAAGTGTTACCTAATCTTTTAGGCAACAATTATTTTGGAGTTTCTAGCAACAGCTAAAAAAATCGTTGCCTATTGTTCAGTTATAGGCAATGATTTTTTCATTTTTATTTGGCAATGGTTTCTTACCGTTGCTAGAATAATCAACGATTAACAAAAGATAAAAAAACTTTTGCTTATTGGCAATAATAAGCAACGGTTTCTCACTGTTGCCAAATAAAAATGAAGAAACCATTGCCTATTGTTCAGTTATAAGCAATGGTTTATAAAAAACCTTTACCTATTAGCAACAATAGGCAACGGTTTCTCACAATAGGCAACAGCTATAAAAATGAAAAAATCGTTGCCTATTATTTAGTTATAGGCAACAGTTTATAAAAAAAACTGTTGCCTATTGGCAACAATAGGCAATAGTTCCTCACCGTTGCCAAATAAAAATGAAAAAACTGTTGTCCATTGTTCAGTAATAGACAACAATTTTTTTAGCTATTGTTGCCAATTATATTAAAGGCAACATGTAAAAATTGTTGCCAATTAATTATAGGCAACAGTTTTCAAGATATAGGTAACACTTTTACATTATTGCTAATCATAGTCATTTATTTAATTTGTATTTGTCACATATTTTTAAATCTATTTTGAAACATGTATAAAAAAGAAAAATTAGAACATTCATTTTATTAAAAAATAATTAAGACATTTATTTCATTAAAAAAAAAACAAAGTGTTGAATATAATTGAATATCTATTGTTTCAATCTCAAAATACAATTTTACCTAAATAAATCCCCTGAACAAATTAATAATATTCTAAATAAAAAGAAGTTTAAATCACATTCAACCCAAATAACAATTTCCTCTTGGCTATTGATAGTCTTCAGTTTCCATCATCATTCTTCTAATAGCCATGAAAGAATGCAGTAACATCTCTGTATGGTTAGTACATGATGGCTCAGAGAAGAGCAGTACCAAGTGCCTATGTTGGCAGCACCAATGACAGAGGTGATATGATCATAACCAGAAGCAATATTAATTGTTAAAGGACCAAGGGTACAGAAGGGTGCTTCATTACATCATTCCAACTGCTTCTGCATGTTTTTAAGAATCTTATACATTGGAATATGTCTAGGCCCTTCATTCATCACCTATAAAATTTAACATTTGTTTTTGTAAGTCAAACCAAAGAAAAACACTCATTTTCTCCAAGAAACTATAGAAGTCGATAATATTATATTAGCTCAAGATAGCCTAACACAATATGAAACAGATAAGCTAACCCTATGTGAGATTCCAATGAGAAACAATGCAATATGTTTTTAATTTGAAAAGAACAAATAAGCTAACACAATATCCTCCTTATGAGACAATTCCTGCCATGCACTTGGCTATTAATGGAATATATCTGATTAGATGAAACTAATGAATAAGTGAGATTAGTTAAATAAAATTTTATCATGTATACAATGAGTAATGATTTGTGAGTGAAAAGAAGTGTAGTATTGCTTGGAATGAAAAAAGTGGTACCTTTTTCAGCCCTGGGACAAGAGTTGGGAGGGCAATGAAGCTCTGGCTAAGCTTTTCTTTCCACTTTCTGTCAGCCATTATGTCATCTTGAGTAGGAAGAGGAGGTCTAATGCTTGAGTTAGACCTTTTCTTATTTGCTTGGCTTGATTTGGCTTCATAATTTTGGTTTTCTAAGGATCCTTTTAGGGAAATAGTTGAGAAATCTATATTTCCTACGATTTGGGACAGAATTTCTTTGAGGAGATAGTTTCGTCAGTTTTGTATGTGTTATAAAAAGAGTAACTTTAAGAAGACAAAGATTGGTGAAAGTTCTATCCTTGAAGGGCACTGGCTATGTCATAGGAAAAAAACTCCCCATCATCAAGAGTGTTCATGTGGTAATTCGAAAAGCAATTGTAATCATCCAGTTCCTATGGCAAATTAATATAAGCATCATGAAATTCTTCAAATATTCTTGCAACTGCAAATTAAAATTTTGAAATAATGCAGGCTATAGAGTTATTTGGTTTTCTTACCAAATCATATAACAAGCTGTCCATATTGATGTGTTTAATTCCTTCAAAATTGGTCACAAGACTAAATAGAATGGGAAGTGAAGTTTGAAAGGATACTTGGAAATAAGGGCTATCGTTTCTCTGTGAAGTCAGGTTTTCATCTTTGATATGGACTCAAAAGTCTCAAAATACCCATAATCATAAATAAGATATTTACAATATACTTCATGCTTGAAGCTTATACAGAGGCTGAATCATTTGAAAGAAAAACGTACTCCTCCAACAAAAGCACGGAGCCATTTATTTGACATTAATAATTTTCAATATAAATGAAGAATTTAAGGAAGAACACAGAAGCACAAGACACCCAATTGAGATTTCTAAACATCTCAAATACCTGTGTAAATTGGGTTTTCAGTGCTTAAGATATAGGCATTCATTCAAAGTATAATACACATTTAAAGTTCCTAATAACTTCAATATAAAAAACATAGAATCCTAAATCTTCTATCCGCTTACACAAGATTTCTATATATGTGTTTTTTAAATGTATAATGCTTACAACTATCATATCCTTTACATACAAAAGGCTCCCTTAAATACTTCACTTTGCCACTTGAACAATTAAAAAAAGCCACATTAATGACACTACAGATAGAATCATGTACATCTTAAAATTTAGTAACTTATAATAGGATTATAGGAACATATAAAGGCACTTTGATATGTGCTAGGACTATATGAAGACCCTTTGATATGTGCTTGTTGTATTTTGGACACCAACCCATTCTGCATGTCAGTACAACCTGCTATTTTACTCATCCAAAAGACTACAACATGTTCATATTCTATTCCATTAGTTGAGAAAGAGTAATAATCAACTATTGTAGAAAATGAAACTTACACCAAAAGAGATGGCTTCTAATGAGACGGTTGACTTGGACTGTAAAACTTGTGTTTCTGTAAACCCAGCTAACAACAACTTGTGCTCAAAAAATAGAGAAGCGATGTAAATCTCAAAAATCCACAAATAGAAATCTTTAAATAAATAATATTTACCAAGGATGCTTTGCTGTTATCTCTCTGAGCTCCTTCACAACTTCATGATAACCATACATAAGACATATTTCTAATACTCACAATGACTTTGCTGTGGTCAAGGGTTGTAACTGATGCTATCATGACTTATTTAATGGCAAATATATGAAGTAGCATCAATGCCATAGAATTGCACACTGATTGTATTTTGCTCAGTTTTCTCATATTCTTTCTATGAATATTCTGATTTATCAAAAATAATAAAGAAAGCATTCTTCCTTATTGGTCATCTTGAAACAAAATTGGTCATCTTTTCATGCAACCTTTCACTAGCCTGACACAGGCATCAATATTTTAAGGCATTTATGTCATTTTAGTGTTGAACAACAAATGGTACAAAAGCTGAACATACATATGCTATATGTGCATGCTGAAGCTCAAGCCATATAGGATCATGATCTTCCAAAAGAACCTCTTTCTTCTCAAGTGGACCACTTGTCTTGCTGGGAACCTTATA
>JANHAO010019418.1:0-13232 GCA_026873985.1 Saraca asoca
ACTAATTCACAAATCCTAATCCTAATAGGATTGCTATATTGGCCAGATAAGGAGATAAATATTTAATTTTTATTTTCCTAAAATTGTAGAAGGTTGTTGCACTGTGATTCTGTGAAAGCTTATCCACCGGTGCAACAAGCCTTATCTCACATTCTCCCACTTGGCCAATATACATACCAAGATTTGTTAAGGTAAGAGACAAATACATGAATCATAACGATAGTTCCTTTTATAATGAGTATTATGTTCTATGTATTACATGCATTTGCATCTTAAAATTAGTTTAGAATACTGAATGAATAAACCCTATGTTCATTCTAGATCCAAACCTTATTGATATTTATCAAACCAAAATAAGCATATGCATATATATAAAATAAAAATGAGAAACATCATGACAGAAGTAGAGTTTCATTAAAATAACATCGTCTCATACAACGAAATCAAACTAAAGGACCAAGACCCATATGCTCTACAAGATCCTTAAACCTAAATGGTGGCATGCCTTTTGTCAAAGGATCTGCTATCATCAATTTAGTACTAATATGCTCAATGACCACTGATTTATTCTTAACATGTTCTTTCATGGCTAAGTACTTAATGTCAATATACTTATTTCAACTACCACTCTTATTATTCCTATCCATAAAGATTACAACTGTTATGGGTGTTATTATGATACGAGGTTTGAGAAGGATGACATCCAGAGGAATGTGATCAAATGAAGAAAGGACCTAGGGCAGAATTCAACTCTGCCAGAAAGAGACCATGATCGCCGAAAGAGGGCCACTAGGCCTCGCTATGCCGCGAGAACTTAGACATGAAGAGTTATGATCACGTCGACCAAGACCGACAGGCAACCAAACGAGGACGAAGGTAACGGTCCTAGGACCTTAACCCATGATCTCCCCTTCAATCCACTGCTAACAGACAATCGTATAAAGTCCAGTCAGCAACATGAAATGTGCCAGAAAAGTTGACAGCTCAGGTCTCAGGTAATACACATCAGTTCCTCGAAAATCTAATAATGATTTGCCCAGCATTAATTGTCTGACGACAAGCATTTAATGCTGAGAGCGATGAAGGTGATCATTTTGTTGATCAAGAAAATTACTCTTATAACCCTCTCCTTCACTATAAATGGAAAGGAAGGGATCATTATAGAGGGAGGAGTGAGAGAAATATACAGAAAACCCTGTTAGTGAAAGAAAACCCCTTGTATCTAAAATTCTCATTAGAAGGACACACTGTTAGCCGTGAGAAAGTGATTTAGCCATTGTAATCTGGTCTAACAAGACCTTTGGAAAGAAAATAAAAAAAGAGTAATGTGGGCATAGGGGCCAATAACTGGCTTTGGTCGAACCACGATAAGTCCTCGGTGTTATTGTTCTCTTCCTATTTTCTCCTCAAACCTTTGCTGTTCTCCTTCTCTCTTTCTCAAACATGCAATCAAGGGTGTTGTACTAGTTGATCGAATTTTGGTGCCAACATTTTGGCACTAGAAGGAGGGCCTCCACTGCATATTCCCACTGCATTTTCTCATCTTTAATCTCCAAAAAGTCGTATCAGACATGATGGCAAGAAAGAAAACCACCAGGAACATCGAGACTCCTGCTAGTCAACCAGAAGGCCAAATGCAGTAGCAGGACACAACAACTCCTGCGGTAGGCCCCAAAGCCGATGACATGAGGACTTGGCAACGGCGCCAAGAAACTCTTGACAAGCGCTAGGAGGCTCTAGAGAATACCATGAAGGAGCTGGCCGACATGGTCCGAACATTATCTCAAGCATATATCCAAGGCGCACCAAGACAGAGAGAGGCAGTTACCACTGAGTATGAGTGTCGTCACTAGGGAACCTAACATAATCGGCAAGCCAGGATCAAATGCCAGTGGACCCATTCACTTTATTCCTTAAACTGGCAATTGAGATCTGAAGTAAATCGACTTCGGGAGGATGGCGAAAATGAAAGAAATGACGTTCAAGAAGAAGAGTCATATCAAAGTGAAAGTTTGGAAGGAACCAACAGCGATGGGGAGTTAGATCCCAACTCAGTTGATTACGAATGTGGCCCAAAGCAGGGGACCTCAGATCGATGTTTTCACCGAAAGCAGGAGTGAAAGAACCAAAAGGCTTCTAATCATCAACCAAACCCTCGGGATCCAAAGGTCGAAGAACTACTTCAGAGAATGGAATGACTGGAGAAGAATTTCACCTCCCGAGAGAACCGCGAATCCCACGAGGGGAGAACCCCCTTCTCTCGTCAAATTGAGACGGAACCTCTCCCCCGCAAGTTCAAATTTCCAAACATCCCCCTGTACGACAGGAATAGCAATCCTCATAATCACTTGGATGCTTTCAACGTCCAAATGGATTTACAACCTTCCAATCCATTGGTGAAATGTCGAGTCTTCCCGGCAACCCTTGGGGAGATGCCACTGACATGGTTCAGGAGTCTCCCAACCCGCAGTGTGAAAAGTTGGGATGAGTGTCAAACTAAATTCCTCGACCAATATAGGGCACTAAAAAGGCAGCTCGCCCCCTCTTGCCATTTAGCCATGATTTTCCAACGAAGGGATGAGTCACTCAAGGATTACATTACGAGGTTCCGACAGGAAGTCAGAAACGTCGACAGCCCGTCAGACGAGAGTGTCCTCACTATGATCTCCATGGAACTTTGAAAAGACAGAAAGCTATATGAAGATATATACAAGTCCCCCGTCAAAAGTTTAGGCAAATTCTATGAGCGGGCCGCGAAGGAGGTCCGTTGGGAAGAAACTTTTGGCCCAAGGAAGCCGAAAAAGAAAGATGATGTGGAAACCCCCTGGGGAAAGAAAAGGAATAGGAACGAGAATGACAAAAGAGGCCGAGAGGATGGCCCAAGAGGTCAAGTCACAAAGAAAGTCTAATTTGAGTCTTATCAACCTCAACGTTGCTACAAGACTTACACCGCCTTATCAGACACCCCCGACAGAATTTACGCTACGGAAAGGGGGAACGAAGACTTTGGACGGCCTAGGTCCATCAGGACCCCCATTGATAAAAGAAATCAAAACAAATTTTGCACCTATCACAGTGAGGTCGGGCATAATACATCAGACTGTTGGGCGCTAAAAGATGCCATCGAAGACCTGATCAAAAGAGGTCGTTTAGAAGAATACATGGCAGGAGCCCTGGGACAGAGATCCCTGCACCCCCAACAATATACATCGTGGTGCCATCGGACCCCTGAGAGCGAGGGGGCACCCTCTGTGAGGATGATATTCACCATTCATGGTGGGCCCCACATCGACAGCATGACTAATCGATCATATAATCGTTATGTTGGAGAAGTGGGTCCTGTCCTCCTCGCCAGCCATGAACAAAATGACAGGCCTGCCAAAAAGGCGAAGGCTGTCACGAGTGATGTCACGTTCACCAAAGAAGACACAACGGAAGTGCGCTACCCGCATAATGATGCCATCGTCATACGGGCAAGAATAGCCAATATGGAGGTAAGGAGAATAATACTAGATATGAGAAGCTCTGTAAAGGTAATGTATAAGGCATGCTTCGATCAGATGCGTGTGGGGACAAGACAGACAGATCCATCGTCAGAGCCCCTTTATGGATTCACTGGGGATGGGATACTTCCAATAAAGTGAATCAAACTCCCGCTCACCATAGGAGACTCGGACTGTCAAGCCACCATCATGGCAGATTTCTTGATCGTTGATTGTCCTTCGGCATACAACATGGTACTAAGATGACCTGCCATGAATGATCTTGACATGATAGTATCAACCAAGATGCTTGTCGCGAAGTTTCCTACCCCAAGCGGAACAAGGTGTGTCCGAGGAGAATAGCAGGTAGCCCGCCATTGTTACAAAGAAGTGGTAAAACTTGGGGTACAAAAGAGAAAGGTGGAAATGGTCTGTGGTAGATACTTCCACCCGATGAGTGAAAAAGGGGTCGCTTACGATCTCGACCCTCAGGAAATGGATGTGGGACAGACCGCGGGGCCAACTGAAAGTCTGGAAGAAGTGCGGATAAGTGAGAAAGATGAGGAGAGATGCTGAAAAGTAGGAAAACAACTGCCACCCAATGTGAAAACTCAGTTGGCAGAATTCCTTAGGGCAAATATGGATGTTTTCACTTGGAACCATGAGAATATGGAAGGCATTGATCCAAAGATGATGTCCCACTCACTCAACATCAACCCTCAAGCTAAGCCAATCTGCTAGAAAAGAAGGTCGATAACTACTGAATGTTATACGACACTCAAAGAAGAGGTGGACAAACTTCTAGCCAACAGATTCATTAGGGAAGCACGGTATCCCACCTGGGTAGCCAATCCTGTCCTCGTCAAGAAAAAGAACGGGAAGTGGAGGGCATGTATTGATTTTATAGATCACAATCGAGCTTGCCCAAAAGATAGCTTTCCCCTTCCGAGGATGGATCAGCTTATCGATGCAACAATGAGACATGAACTCCTTAGCTTCATGGATGCCTACTCTGGATATAATTAGATTTCGATGAATGCGTGAGATGAAGAACATACCTCCTTTGTCACTGACTGTGGATTATATTGCTATAAAGTAATGCCCTTTGGACTTAAAAACACGGGGGCAACTTACCAACGGTTAGTAAACAAAATGTTCCACAGGCAAATCGACAAGATGATAGAGGTTTATGTGGATGACATGCTTGTAAAGTCCAAGCAACTCATTGATCATATCTGTGACTTGGATGAAATGCTTCGAATCCTGAGAAGATATCGGATGAAGCTGAATCCCCTCAAGTACAGTTTCGAAGTAGCATCAGGTAAATTCTTCAGCTTCATAGTCAATAACTGAGGGGTCAAAGCCAACCCGGAAAAAATCAAGGCCCTCCTTGACATGAGTTCTCCCACTGGCCCCAAAAATGTCCAAAGCTTAAACGGCCAAGTCACCGCCCTAAGTGGATTCATCTCGAAAGCCTACGATAAGTGCATCCCTTTCTTCGATATCCTCAAAAAGGCTAAAAGGTTCGAATGGACTATGGAGTGCGAGGATGCATTCGGAAAGCTTAAAGCGTATCTCAGCCAAGCACCCCTCCTTTCTAAACCAAAAGTAGGGGAAAGGCTGGCTATCTATCTCAGAGTATCTCAGTACGCCCTAAGCATGACATTGACAAGAGAAAAATGGGCCATTTAGCTCCCCATATATTACATAAGCAAAAGGTTGTTGGATACAGAAACAAGATATTCCCCTATGGAGAAACTCACATATTGCCTAGTCGTAGCCTCGAGGAAATTGCGACCTTATTTTCAGGCCCACAGCATCAAAGTTCTTACGCAATATCCCTTGAGGCAAATTCTGCAGAAGACTGATGTCTTCAGATGACTACTTAAATGGGCAATAGAGCTTGTCCAGTTCGACATTGAATATAAGCCCAGAGCGGCCATCAAAAGGCAGGCACTGGTAGATTTTATTGCTGAGTTCACTGGACCCATAGGGGAAGAGGCAGAGCCCTATGAGGCCCCCCGTTGGGAACTATTCGTAGACGGGTTGTCCAACAACAAAAGGTCTGGTGCAGGGATACTTCTCGTTAGTCCAGAAGGGCACAAAATCTTTAGCATCTTAAGATTTGAATTCCAGGCCACGAACAATGAGGCTGAGTACGAAGCCCTACTGGCAGGTTTATGATTGGCTAAGGTGGTGCAAGCGGAAAAACTAAGGATATACAACGATTCACAACTCATTGTCAGTCAAAAAAGGGGCGAGTACCAAACCCGCGAACAAAGGATGGTGCAATATCTTCAAAAGGTTCAAGAATTATTAGAATCCTTCCAGCAAACCGAAATCACCCAGATCCTGTGAACCCAGAATGCTCATGCTGACGTTTTGGCTCGGCTATCCACAATGAATGAACCAAATCCTATGGAATCAATTTTAGTAGAGTGCCTTTTATCCCCGAGCATCGAACAATAAGAAAAAATCATAGTGATCGCAAACAGACCTGACTCATGGATGAGCCAAATCATTAACTTCCTAAAAAATGAGATCTTGCCAGAAGACAAAGTCAAAGCACGACGCCTACGGGCACGTACGACAAGATATGATATTTGTGACAATGTCCTTTACAAAAGAGGATTTTCAACTCCCCTCCTAAGGTGCGTTGACAGAGAAGATGGTGATGCTGTTCTGAAAGAGATCTATGCGGGACATTGTGAAAATCATGCTGGGGCTGTCATTGGCATAAAAAGCGCTACGACAGGGGTTCTATCAGCTAACCATGAAGTAAGATATGATGAATCTCGTCAAAAAATGTGACAAGTGCCAGAGATTTATGAAAGTGCCCCAGGTTCCCCTAACTTATTTGAAGCAAATGATGAGCCTGTAGCTATTCGCTATTTGGGGAATCGACTTGATTGGGCCACTCCCAAAAGCGCGAGGCAACTTTAAATATGCTGTCGTGGCCGTGGACTATTTTACAAAGTGGGCTGAGGTGAAAGAGCTCGTCGAAATTTCATCTTCCAAGGTCCTAAGCTTTGTCTAGAGTAACATCATTTGCAGGTACAAGGTCCCCCAATAGATCGTTACCGATAATGGAACCCAATTCACAAGCGAACAATTCGTCGAGTTTTGCAATGATTTTGGAATTGTTAAGAGTTTCACATATGTGGATCACCCATAGAGTAATGGGCAAGTAGAGGCTGTTAATAAAATCATTAAGAGAATTTTGAAAACCAGACTAGAGGCAAGAAAGGGAGCATGGGTCGACGAGTTGCAAATGGTTTTATGGGCATACCGAACGACTCCCTGCAGCTTAATAGGGGAAACCCCCTTCTCGATGGTCTACGGATGCGAAGCAATGATCCCTGTAGAATTCAAAGTCGCAACACAATGAAGGATTACCTTCGAACTAAGGGAAAATGACCGATTGCTCACAAGAAGCCTAGACCTCATGAAGGAAGCAAGAGGCAAAGCTAGCCTCAGGATTACTACACGTCAACAGTGCATCGCGAGATATTACAACCGAAGAGTGCGATCCTAAAGGTTCAACCCAGGTGATCTCATTCTACGCCTTGTCCTGCTAGGAGTGCACAAGCTTATCAAAGGGACTCTAAACCAAGATGGGAAGGTCCATACTTAATAAAAAGAGTCGTAAGCAATGGAGCCTATCATTTAGCGGACGAAAGCAGGGAGGAACTCCCTCGTGCTTGGAACGCCAAACATCCATAGTGGTATTACCAGTAAAAGTTGTGAAGAAAATTTTAGCTGTATAAAATCTTATGTATTCCCCACAATATGTAATTTTAGAAGGAATAATAAAATCTGATATGTTGCAAGAAAACGGTAAAAATGAACTCAAAAATGAGAATCATACGAATGAATTATCAGAATTTCATAAAGTCATCGTATCCGTCAATTACAGACCAAAAAAAACCTCTCTAAGGTGCAAGATTTTTGGGGATAGGCTCATTGGAAGCCTCAGGGAGTGAAGCGGCAACCTCCTCTCTGGAAACTTCCATCTCGGCACCTCATTCCTCGTCCGGGGAACCAGTCTCGACGGCGTTCCTCTTGAAAGATTTGACGGCCTCCATAGCATGTGGCCCAAAGAAAGAAATCCATCTCTGGATGTTTCTCCCATAAGGTATAGAAGAAGGCCTCGCAATTCTGCTGCCTTGACTCCCTAGCAGCAATGGCCTCCTACAAAGACATCTTAGCCTTAACAAGATGAAGCTCTTTTCTTGCCTTACCCAGCTCCTTCTCGGCAGTTTTAGCCCTACGATGTGAAGAATCTGCTTGTTGAACTGCATTTTTAGTAGCCTTATCAGCAAGCTATAGGTGTTTCTTCACCTCCTCCAACTCTATGGTAGCTTTCTTCAAGTCAATGGAAGCATGCCCGAATGTCTCTTCAGCGATCTCGCGACGTTGCACCTCGTCTATGAGCTTAGTCTCTACCTTTTTAATCTTCTCGCATAACTCCCGGTTCTCGGCAAGAGAAGCCGCAAGGTCATTTGCAAGCAAAGACTCCTTATCTTTTTATTCTCGAGCCAATTCCTCAATCTTCAAGTGCGTTAGAACATTCTACAAAAGAGAAGAAGAAGAAAAGAGGGACATAAGTTGCAAACCGTGAAATAGCCGCCAATATTGAAAGTGATAACTAAAACTTACCACAAGGCCGTGGCGAGCAATATACCCCGCAAGCCTCCCTATGGTGCAATCCTTAGCTTCCAGTGCCCCAACCTTTTGGTTCGGCCCCAGGATCATATTCATGTTCTGAACTAAAGTCAGAGCATACTCTTTAGTTAGAGAACTGACTTCTGGAAGAAGAGGAATGAATTCACCCTCGTTGCTGTGAGAAGGTGCTCTCCTTTTTCCTTTATCAACCTTTCTTCTCTTGGGAAGAGGGTCGGGCGGAATGAGGATTTCAGCCATACCCGCTACCTCAGATCGCAGCGGCGATGATGTCCCTTGAGGGGTAGCTGTGGGTGGTGGTGGCTGCATAGTAATATATGGATCTGTGTCACCAAGGGCAGGAACTTGGTCAGTGAGGGGAGGGGTGGATTAATCTCGAGAGGAGGGAGGCATCACTTTACACTATGAGAGGGCGGAGCCTTTAGGATGAGATCCATGATGCTGTTGTAATCGTCGAAATCAGCAGGTCTGACTTCTGATACCCATCAAATCCTGATTTCCTCAATAACCTCAATGTCCAAGGAAGGTGTGAGTCCGTATGAGCAAAGTCGAGATTCATTGAAATGAAGTCGCTTGCCAATCTGAAACCGTTCAAAACCTCGAGCTCCCTGGCCCCCAAAGTAGGATTCTTACTAGTTCCGACTGTAAAAAAAAAGGGTCAGAAAAGACAAGTGCACGAAACAAAAAGTGAACGAATCAGAAAACATATCACTATATGCAATGGTCCTCAGCTAAACTTACTCGGAGAAAGAACAAAATCAAAATTCTTAAAATATCGTAATGAGGGATAGGACACGTAAAACCAACGAGACTTGTAAGGCACTACATTGGATTTGCCTATCGCGGCCCCCTTCAGTAAGATATCCTTATACGGCATCCTCCTGGTTGTGAGATAATACAACCCATCTGATGCGTTCGCACACCTAAGATTTTAAAGATAACATAAAGTCTTGGGGGACGACGGTGGCAGGCGATGACCCAGATAGATCAGAGCTAGGGAGACCAGCGAGGCATAAGAGTTGGGGGTCAATTGGAATGGGCTGGGTTTTATTTTGTTCAAAAAGTCGATGATGAAAGGGGAAACAGGGAACCTAAAACTAGCCGTAAAATATGGTAGGCTCATGGCAACAAAACCTTTAGGGGGATGTGCAGCATAATCATCCGCTACTAGAACCATAGCACTACACTGCCTTGGCACCCAATGGGAATGAACAGTGAGCTAAACATCCTACAATCGCATCGTTGTAGCATAGAAATTAAACGTATGGTGATCGTGAAGTTCTCTTGGTGCAACATTCGAAGGTTCCTAACGAGCCACAAATGACCGGACCTCGTGCCTCCCACTAGGCATCGCTTCGTTGGTACGTTGCATCGTTGTTGCCTCGAAACTTGTTTCTATCTCCTTGTCGTCCTCCCCTATTAGGTGGCGGCATCGCACATGACCTGCTTCCATCTACAAAGGAAGAGAGCTGATTAGGCCGCTGCGAGCGAGCCATACCAAAACTAAAAGGCTTAGGACCCCCGCGGATCATAGGCCATATGCAACCTGAGTCACCACAATAACAACTAGAACCATACTGGGGAGGGAAAAGATAGAGAAGAGGACAATCCCGGGTTACGAAATCCCAAAACCTGGTAAAGAACATCTAATGGCCCTAGGAACAACTGATAAACCAACCTTACTGAACCAAGCAAGATAGAATCACAAAGGAGCAAACTAATGGTCGGACCTATCTCCTATTTGTTAACGGAAGAAAAGACCCCCCAAATAGCCTGATAACGAAAAAATAAACTGAGACGTACCATAGTTTCTTTGAGAAGGGAAGTCCGGCTAAAATGCAGCTGCAGCTGTAGCAAAGAAAGCCCCAAAGTTAGGGACAAAGGCCAAGAAAGAGCCGGAGAAAGCAGGCAACCCCGAAGCTGAGCCAACAAGCCAAGAATGAGAGGAAAGCTGAAGTTGAAAAAATTCTCGAATGATTCAAATAAGAAGGGGCAAGAGGATTCTCTAGGTATAAAAAGAAATAATCTGACTATCAGATTAAAAGGACTATTGGTTACCCATGATCCAATGGCCAGGGGCATACAGAAGTCAATAAATGATGAGATAGAGAAATGCACAAAAATTCAGAAACCATAATTACCTGCCACCATGAAAAGAAGGAAAGTCGCACGTGCAAAACAAACAGGAGAATCAGGCAACTCAGTAACCATCGCACACCAAAGGGCGGGAGACTCGAAAAATGATCTCGCATTCAAGTAATACACAGAAAGCGTAGAATTCTTGCACGAGCCGTATTCAAGTAATGTGCTCGCCCCGCACAAAATTCTTGCATAGAACAACCTTGCGTTCAAGTAATGTATTGATCGCACAGAATTCTTGCATAGATCGAGGGCTCAAAAAATGATCTCATGTCCAAGTAATATGCAGAAAGCGTAGAATTCTTGCGCGAGCCACGTTCAAGTAATGTGCTCGCCCCACATAGAATTCTTGTGTGGAACGACCTTGCGTTCAAGTAATGTGCTGACCGTACAGAATTCTTGAGTAGATCGAGGGCTTAAAAAATGATCATGCATCCAAGTAATACGTAGAAAGAGTAGAATTCTTGTGTGAGCCGTGTTCAAGTAATGTGCTCGCCCTGCATAGAATTCTTGTGCAGAATGACCTTGCGTTCAAGTAATGTGCTGACCGCACAGAATTCTTGCGCAGATTGAAGACTCAAAAAATGATTTCGCATCCAAGTAATACAAAGGAAGCGTAAAATTCTTGCACGAGCCACATTGAAGTAATGTACTTACCCTGGATAGAATTCTTGCACGGAATGACCTTACGTTCAAGTAATGTGCTGACCGCACAGAATTCTTGCACAGATCGAGGGCTCAAAAAATGATCTCACGTCCAAGTAATACACAGAAAGCGTAGAATTGTTGTGTGAGCCGCGTTCAAGTAATGTGCTTACCTTGCACAGAATTCTTGCATGGAATGACCTTGTGTTCAAGTAATGTGCTGATTACACAGAATTCTTGCGCAGATCGAGGGCTCAAAAAATGATCTCACGTCCAAGTAATACACAGAAAGCATAGAATTCTTGTGCGAGCCGCGTTCAAGTAATGTGCTTTCTCTACACAGAATTCTTGTATGGAACGACCTTGTGTTCAACTAATGTGCTGACCGCACAGAATTCTTGCACAGATCGAGGGCTCAAAAAATGATCTCATATCCAAGTAATACGCAGAAAGCATAGAATTCTTGCGCGAGCCGCGTTCAAATAATGTGCTTGGCCCACACAGAATTCTTATGTGGAATGACATTTCGTCCAAGTTATGTGCACACCTCGCACGAAATTCTTGTACGTAGCTGGTCCAGGACCTTGCGTGCATGCAAAGTTTCCATTAGACAAAAGATTCCCTCAAACACTAATCATTGTCGGAGGATTTGACAGTCCAACCCTTTTAGCAAATTCAAAGCCGGAAGCAAAGGCTAGGACGCAACTCTTATCACACGAGACGAGTTGAGAGTTGGGGGGCTTATGTTATGGGCGTTAGGATACAAGGTTTGAGAAGGATGACATCCAGAGGAATGTGATCAAACAAAGAAAGGACCCAGGGTAGAATTCAACTCTGCCAGAAAGAGACCGCGATCACCGAAAAAGGGCCACGAGGCCTCGCTATGCTGTGAGACCTTAGACATCAAGAGTTATGACCGCATCGACCAAGACCGACAGGCAACCAAACGAGGATGAAGGTAACAGTCCTGGGACCTTGACCCACGATCTCCCCTTCAGTCCACTGCTAACAGACAACCATACAAAGTCCAGTTAGTAACCTGAAACATGCTAGAAAAGTTGACAACTCAGGTCTCAGGCAATACACATCAGCTCCCCAGAAATCTAATAATGATTTGCCCAGCATTAATTATTCAATAGTAAGCATTTAATGCTGAGTGAAACGAAGGTGATCATTTTGCCGATCAAGAAAATTACTCTCGTAACCCTCTCCCTCACTATAAATAGAAGGAAAGGGATCATTGTAGAGGAAGGAGTGAGAGAAATATACAGAAAACCCTGTTAATGAAAGAAAACCCCTTGTATCTAAAATTCTCATTAGAAGGACACACTGTTAGTCATGAGAAAGTGATTCGGCCATTGTAATCTAGTCTAACAAGACCTTTGGAAAGCAAATCACAAAAAAGTAACGTGGACGTAGGGACCAATAACTGGCTTTGGCCAAACTACGATAAATCCTTGGTGTTATTGTTCTCTTCCTATTTTCTCCTCAAACCTTTGTTGTTCTCCTTCTCTCTTTCTCAAACATGCAATTAGGGGTGTTGTACCAAGGAAACTAGTTGACCGAATTTTGGTTTCAACAACAACTGAATTGTCATAAAATATCCTTAATGACCTAGACACAGAATCAATTATTCTAAGCCTAGAAATGAAACTCTTTATCCATATACCATGCATTATAGCCTCAAAACAAGTGACAAACTTAGCCTCCATAGTGGAAGTAGCTGTCAAAGTTTGCTTCACACTCCTCTATGATAAAGCTCCACTGGCAAGCATAAAAATGTATCGAGATGTTGATTTACGTGAATTAACACAGCCAGTAAAGTTTGAATCTGAATAACCAATTACCTCTAGGTTATCTATTTGTCTGTACATAAATATGTAGTCTTTTATCCCTTGAAAGTACCTTAAAACTTTCTTGGTAGCTCTCTATTAGTCCATACTTGGATTACTCTGATATCTTTCTAACATAGCAATAGCAAATGCTATGTTGGGTCTAGTGTAGACTTGAGCATACATTATGCTGTCAACAATTGAAGCATAAGGGATATTCTTCATTTGCTCCCTCCCGAAATCATTCTTGGGACATTGGTTCAAATTGAACTTATCTCCTTTAACAATGGGGGTAACACTTGGTGAACAATCTTCCATCCAAAATCTCTCTAAAACATTATTGATGTAGGTTTCTTTTGACAGATTCAAAATACCTTTATGTTTGTCTCTAAAGATCTTTATGCCAATGACATAAGAAGCATCACCCATATCCTTCATATCAAAATTTTTA
>JANHAO010019419.1:0-13231 GCA_026873985.1 Saraca asoca
AAAATATACCCAAGTCTTTCTGGTAAAATCATCCACAAAGATTAAAATGTACCTTTTGTTTCCAAGTGATTCTACCTCAATCGGGTCACTGATGTCTGTGTGCACTAACTCCAAAGGTTGCCTGGCCCTTCTAGCTTTCCAACTGAAAAAAAGTCTCTATGTTATTTTCCAATAATACATCCTGCACATTGTCAATCAGGAGCTTTAATTATCGATAAGCATGTTACCATTATTTTCTGAGCTAATAGTTTCAGCCCATGAAAGTTTAAATAACCATACTGAAGGTGCCACAACCATTCTTCATCTTTCAACATTGTTGAAAAATTCATCAATGTTCCTGTTTGCAAGGTGAGAGGAAACATACGATTCTTTATCATTTGTACTTTTGTAATTATTTTGCCCTTTTTATCTTTGATTGTGCAAACGTTATTCTGGATATCAATTATGTGTCCTTTTTCAGAAAGGTGGCCAATACTTAATAAGTTCCAATAAAGATCGGGCATAAAATAAACATCAACAATAGTAATTTTTGTGTTGTCTTTGGATTTAATGCTGATGTCACCTCTGCCCATAATAGGAATTTTGGATTTATTTTCGAAATTTACTTCTCCACGTACAGATTCATCTAGACATGAGAAAAGCTCCTTTCTTCCACAATGTGATTACTGCACCCAATATCAAGATACCATGTATCTATATATTCCATATCTGGCTCATTTGATTTACATGCAAGCACCAGGTTCTCTTCTGCATTGCGATATTAGCATACTCCGTAGACTTATTTGGCATCTTGGTATAACACTCATTTCAATAATGTCCATATTTTTTGCATCTAAAACATTGAATATTAGATTCGTTATTTGTTTTATTATGATCTCCTCGTTGTTTTTATAAATTATTATCACTTGATTTTTCTTTGTCAGCGCAATTAGAATATCCACCTCTTTTACGTCCTCTTCCACCACGACCTCGACTGCTTTGGTGGCTTTCGTGATTTTGGTGATTCATCATGTTTTACAAAGCTTGCTTAGGACTTTAGCTTATGGCTTTCTGATTCATGCATTAGTCATGTGAACATAATGAACCCATCAATCTCTCCATTGACATGATTGATGTATCTTGTGATTCATCAATTGCTACAACAATATAATCAAACTTTGTAGGTGAAGATTGTAGGATCTTTTCTACAACTCTAGTGTCTGGAATTTCTTCATTGTTAGCTCTCAATTGGTTGACTACGAATTAGACTCGATCAAAGTAGGCCGAACTTGATTCTGAGTCGGTTATGCGTAATAACTCAAAACCGCTTCGTAGTGTTTGTAGCCGCACTCGTTTGACACGATCATCACATTTGTAGGATTTTTATAAAATATCCCACGCCTCCTTTACTGTATTCGCACATGATATTTTTCCAAATATTGGTTCCTCAACTACTTGAAAATTTATATATAATACTTTTTTATCCTTCTTTCGAATCTCCACTAATGTAACTTTCTTTTCTTTCTCTAGTGCATCAAACTCCTTTTGGTCTTGTACTTCGGTATAGCCAACCTCCACCAAATTCTACAAATATTGAGATTTGAAGAATACTCTCAACTGGACACTCCAGTTATCATGATTTTTGCCATTCAATTTAGGAAGTTGTAATTGGATTGAATTTAACACCATATCATAACCGAGCTCTGATATCAGATATTGGTACCAAAAGAATAAAAAGAAGAATTTTGGAAAGAATATGAGAAAAGAAAAATTTATTGATCACGACTTTAACTCTATACAAATGAACTCTCTATCTAAACTCACAAGCTTGCTAGCTTATTTTCTATTTAATTGCATTACAAGACTTGAAACAAACTATATTTATAGGCAAATTATCCTAGTAAGATAAAGAAAAAAATTCTTCAACTTTATCCTAATAAATCAATATTATCTTCACAAAAAAGACTTATAGTTTTATCCTAATAAATCAACCTTATTTATCATTTTTATTTTCAAAATATAATTTAGATTATTTTTAACAATATGATCCACTAAAAATTTCTTTTAGTAAGTATAGAGTAAAAATGGTAGAAAATTTATATGATTAGCAGCTATTATCAATTTATCCATCTCATTGTTAGTTTTGTTTTCTTCTTTATTTTCACAAGAAAAAAATAATTAATTAACAATCTGTCATCAATTTATCCATCTCATTGTTAATTATGTTAGTATTATTTATAACTTTGTCATTAATGAAAACATATATTTTCATTATTTTTGAAAAAAAATTAAAAACAATTTTACATAAAAAGAAGGAAAATACCTAAATAGTATTTTCTAAAAGTTATTTTTGCAGTTACACTTTTACAAAATAATTTTTTAAAAATAACTTTCAAAAATAATTTGTCAAATAGATTTTTTTATTTTTATAGAAAAATAAAAAAATTATTTTCTAAAACAAAAAAATAGACTACTAAATAGGCCGTTAATTTTCTTTTCTTCCACTTTTCTATCCAAATAAATAAAGAAAAATTATTTTCTTCCTATTTTTCAGTCTACTTAACCAATGAAGAAAAGAAACAATAATTTTCTTTTTATTTTTATTTTTGTCATTTTCTTGCATCAAGCAAATGGTTATCCTCTGGGGAGTTTGAACTTCAGTGTAATCACCCGGTTGAAATTGGTAGGTTTGAATTGGTATTTGCAAGAGACTCTACACACGGGGCAAGCATAGTTATTCTTAAAGAGGTGTTGAATACTCGCGTCCTATTGGTCCATGTCAAACCACACGGATAATTACTCAATGCATCCACAACCGTTGATAAGATTGAATCCAACGACCATCTTCCACTGATTTACATATCCTCACAGCGACCCTCATGTTGTCCAAAGCACTATAAAGTGGTGCCAACGCATCTAGCATCTCTCATCCCAACCTGTAGCACAGATCATCATCGCGCAGAGAAAGTCAGAGCTCAAATCTAGTTTCTTTCCGGCTGAGTGAACTAGGGTTCCGATGGATACCGGTGGAAAGGTGAAGAAAGGTGCTGGAGGAAGAAAAGGAGGCCCAAAGAAGAAGCCCGTGTCAAGGTCTGTGAAGGCTGGTCTCCAATTCCCCGTAGGAAGAATTGGAAGGTATTTGAAGAAAGGCAGATACTCTCAGCGTGTTGGAACCGGTGCTCCTGTTTACTTGGCTGCTGTTCTTGAGTACTTAGCTGCTGAGGTAATACCCATCTCTTACTTTCATTTGTTTCTGATTTCAATTTTATGATAGCAGATCTTTGATCAGTGCGTTTTATGTGAGATTTTTATCATCTCTATGTCATGTGGAAATTTGTATTGCGAGAACTATTCTGCTTGGCAGTGAATCGAGAAATGCATTCTTGAGCTGAGTTCAATTGTTTGAATTTATGTCTAAAATTAGGACATGAGGAGAAGGGTTTTGCAAATTGCAATCCCATTTTCCTTTTGTTTTTGTGCAAATGGTTGTTCTTATGGGTGTTTATGCCGAAATTATTTACTGAAAGCTATAGCTTTATTGCTAATTTTAGGAAATGATGGGCAAAGTTTTTGTTTATGGTTTTAACATGTTGAGGTATCCTTGTGGGTGTAGGTTTTGGAGTTGGCTGGAAATGCAGCTCGGGATAACAAGAAGAATAGGATCATCCCAAGGCATGTTCTGTTGGCAGTGAGAAACGATGAGGAACTTGGGAAGCTGCTTGCTGGTGTCACAATTGCACATGGTGGTGTTCTCCCCAACATCAATCCTGTTCTATTGCCAAAGAAAACTGACAAGGCTACCAAAGAGCCCAAGTCTCCATCGAGGGCCACCAAGTCTCCCAAGAAGGCTTGATGATGTTGATTTCTCTTTATTTTTATGTATATCATCAGTTAGGTCTGTGTTGTAACAAGAGAACCTGATGAATTTTAAACATTGTCTGATCTCATTGTCCTAGGATTTTCTATCAAATGAATGAAAACAGCTTGTTTTTAGTCATTGTGAGGAGTTCGAGTTTGATATTCCCTTTCGGTTTGTATTGTGAATCTCTTATTTAGATAAATGCCTTCGTAAATTTATCTTCTATGATTACATGAATTCATTTGTTAATCCCTTAAGCACAATGATTTAGGTTTGGCCCGGATATTTGGTATCAGCCATTTCTATCGTTCTATTTGCCCGATAGATTACAATTTCTTCTGTATTGTAGAGGGTCAAAAAAATAAAAGGAGAAAAAAAGGGGCAAGAATGATATATATTTTTAGTTTCATATTCTCAGAGATTTGAGTCTTTCATTTTTAAGGTGGTGTTTATTTTATAGAATTATATACTTTTTGTAATTTTAATAATTTTGGAATGTCAGTTTTAATGATGTAATTATTAGAAATCTCATACTATCAAGTTTGATTTAATTTATAAGATTTTATAGAATTATAAAATATACTTTTATATATTTTTTGTTATAAAATATCCTTCTATGTGATTAAAATATTATAATGTCATGGAAATATAAGATGTTTATTTCCTCCATAAAAATAATTTGAGGAATGTTATGTTAAAATTATTTCTAAAAAGGAGATTTCCATGATACTTGTAGTGGTTCTTAAAGCACCATAAGTTTATGTATAATAAATCAGGACACTTATATAATTTACTTGCTATAAGAAGTTGTTTTAACTTTTGTAATTTAATCCCAAAAAATTTTAAATTTTCAATTGATACTATGAAAAGATAATATCCACAATAATTTACTGTAACTTTATTTTATGAAACTTGAATTAGTTCTTGCTCAATTTAGAGAAGCTGTTTTTTTTTTTTTTTTTTTTGACGAACCATGGCAAATTGAGATAGCTTAGAGAAACCCATCGAAAGAAATTGACGAAATGAATCGACCAAATCGAATGCGGGCTAAGGTTGATCGTACCAACGTTGACAAACCGAGAGCTATTAGAGGGATCTCTTGATTCCTCCACGTGATTCACAAAATGGAGAAGTAACAGTGAGGCAAAAAGTCGGAAGCAAGAATCTTTATGTTCGAACAACAAATAAGTTTTTGCGGAAAATTTAAATTTCTTAAAAAGTAAGTGCTTCTATAAATTTCTTGAATAATGCTGAAAGTTATTTGATTAATATTAAGGGAGTAATTTTTTTTTTAAAAATAATTTTTTATATGATATTTTATTTAATTGTAAACTAATCAACTAGTATTATCAAAATAATTAAAATATTTTATAAATAAATTATTTTTTTTGTCAAGAATAAATTTTAAAAAAGTATTATTATTATTATTTAAATTTTATAAATATATTTTTATATTTTTATTTCATTAAAAGTACATAAAAAAATTTATCTAGAGGGTTGAATAAATACCTTCTCATGTTTTGTAGGAAATAAAATTTTTTGAAAAGCATATTTTCTTTCATTTTTTGAAATCAAACAACCGCACACATTTTCTATTTTTTAAAAAGTTGTATTTCCTATAAATCAAATGAATTATAAGGGTTAAAGAGAGGGAAAAGTGCACAAAGATGAATGGTAAAGGGAGCAAAGTAAACCAAACTTTATGGTGTAATCAATTTTGAAAATTTTATTAATTTAAAGGATAACAATAGAATTTTCAGAAGTTTTATTAACTTATCAGTACATTGTTTGGCAATGAATGGGTCGTTGAAATTATTTTTTAAAATCAATATTTAATAAGATCCTGCTATTTA
The DNA here is from genome assembly GCA_026873985.1 of Saraca asoca. Lineage (NCBI taxonomy): Eukaryota > Viridiplantae > Streptophyta > Magnoliopsida > Fabales > Fabaceae > Saraca > Saraca asoca. The sequence goes on from JANHAO010019419.1 coordinate 5,692, forward strand.
ACCTGAAACATTGTATGCTTTAATCTTAGCACCTAGTACAATAGAATTACAGTCTTGAAATTGTATCTATTGTTGTTTTAATTGTGGAATAAATATTGGCTTATTGATTTCTCTTCAAATATTATTGAAAATGCAAAAAAAGAACTTGTGAATCAAACACCTAAAAATAAATTAATAAATAGTATTTAAAATATTAGATATTTAATTATTAATCAAAGATATTCTAACATCAATTTCTTGTCATTTTTTAAAGTTTTGCATCAATTTAATACTACTTTTATTAAATTTCACATGAATTTACATTTTTCACTGAAAAATCTTAGCATTATTTCATTTGAATTTGCATTAGTGGCTGACTTTATAAAAAATGTGAAAATTTGAGTAATTGGGATTTATGATTAAGTCAATAAAATAAGGGATTTCAAATAAATGGCTACCACAATCCCTTTTATAAACTATTTTTTTAGAAAAAAAAATAAAAAATTTATTTAGATGTAAATTTTGAAAATAAATGTTTTCTTTATTCTTAAAGATGAAAAAAATACATTTAATATTATTTATAATTTTATTATTAATGAAAATAGGTATTTTTCTTATTTTTGAAAAAAAATCTAAAAATAATTCTATATAAAAATAAAAAAATACCATTTTGATATTTTTTAAAAACTGTTTTTTCAGTTACACTTTTAAAAAATAGTTTTTGAAAAACAATTTTTTAAATGAGATTGTCAAACAATTTTTTTTATTTTTGTACAACAAAAAAATAAAAAAACTATTTTTGAAAAAAAAAACTACTTTCCAAACAGCCCCTTAACTTTCGTGTGATAAAAAAAAATATTGAACACATTTCATGCAGATAATTTTACTAGAATAAGTGATAATAGTATTGAACTAATAGATTTTTTTTTCATTTAATTCTAAATTGAAGTTTAAACAGCTTTCAGTATTAATTTGATGTCTTAACTTTTAAATATCAGTACCAATTTGGTGATATGCTTTGTATCTAAATAATATATTTTTTATTAAGATTGATGTTTAATTACTTGACTTATGTTTAATTATTTCACTAATCAAATACATAACCCTCAAATGTAAAAAGCAAATATCCCAGATACTAGAATCAACTAGATTAAATTGACTGCAGGCCTAAAAAAATAATAGATTCACAAAATCGTTTAAACAAAATATCCTAAATGTCAAGCGATGCCATCCTCTCCAGGTCGTTTAGCCATCGCAGGTTCAACAAAAATCAGCCTCCCATCAACTATCTGTACCATGCAAAAAAAGACATTAATATAATCAAGGTGGTTTACAAATCAATTTTGCAGTAGAACCAGATAAGAAGATATCATGATCTTTAGGTTGTGCATGCATGAGAAAGTAAGGACAAAGGAGAATGGTCCCAACCAATTCTTTGCATTCTCATCAATCATACATTACAAGATGTGTAATCTTGATGTATATATAAATTCTACGACGATATATAAACAGTGATCTACCATGTCACATATCTTTACAGAACATCAACATGGATGAGAAACTTAATTAAACTCTTGGACTAAATGAGATAAGAAGCTGAATGGTTGTACCAGGCATGAGCTAATTGCGTTACTAACTGGCTCAGCCATGCTTTCTATACAAGAGTAAATAACATAACCGGCTAAAGATAAATCAAATCCCTAAAAATCAGCTAGATACAATCCCTAATGTAAGCATGTAATCCGCAATATTTAGACTCATGTCTCCTGCATTAATTATTAAACAACCATATCACCGCACAATCTCGCATATTTGAATTCAGGAAGATTTCGAGTTATATGGTGCTACCCTGATGTATATAAATTCTACTATGACATATATACTATGTTCTGCCATCAATCATGTCACATATATTTACAAAACATCAACATGGATGATAACCTTAATTAAAGAATTTGACAAGGTTAGAATATTTCAATCAAGAGCAAAAACGAAGAGAAAATCACAAATATTCAATGAAATCAGTATAAAAATCAGACTAAATACATTTTCTTCCATATTCCTTCCATGACGCAAGATACATGGCATTTTAGCAATCCAATCAAACTCTCACCAGCTTGGATGAAAAATAGGTCAAGAAATGATATGCTCTGAATTTTCCAGCATCTTTGACTACCAGAACCATCCTAGTTCCTAGAAACAAGTATAGATTAAGTAAATAATTTCATCTCCGCAAAATTTTAACTGCAGCAACCTTCTTTCTACGCACTTGTGTATGCATTAAGCAATCTTAAAAGTAGGATTCCATTGACCTGCTGTAGAACAACATTCAAATCAAAGAAATTTGCTAACAATATCAAGTAGTCTGAGTTTTCAATTTCCAAGAACATAAAGCCTTGTTGTATGCATTATCAAACTAAACCAACAAATTACACCAAAAAAATCCGAATTAGCTGCTATTGATTTCTTTAGTATCACAGGTCGCACCATATAGGCATTTAAACAAACACCCTCTATGCACAACCATATGTATCAACCATCAGACGTACCTAACAACAACTGCACCAGCATGGCCAATCAAACCGATGAATGTCTTGCTATCGTGATTGGAAACAGATACACAATCGAAGTTATATTTAACGAACAGATAGATCAACGGAATTACCCTGCCATTCATGGCTTTCAAAGCCTTCTCCGCTTCAGTTTCTGACTTGTATGAGACAAAACCAAACCCTTTGGGTCTTCCAGTTTTCCGGTCCTTCACTAGACTAGCTGCATATGCGAAATTGAACCAGAAGGTCAGCAAGAAGTTGGGAAAACACTATTTGGGAGCACGGACAAATGGGAAAAACAGCACCTTCTGTAACTATTCCGAATGGAGAAAACAAGTCCTTTAGATGGTCAGTTGTGGTGTACGATGATAATCCTGGGAAATGAACCAGACTTCAAGTTAGGGCTTTCGAAATTCCGATACTAGAGAAAGAGGAAGGAGAGAGAACCAAACTGCTGACGAAGAGCCGGGTGCCAAATCTTTGGGCCATCTCAACCTTAGAGCCTTTCCTTTTCTTCAAAGTTGGAAGTTGGAACATATCTCGCGCGCCGAAACGGAGGACCGAGCTGAACCTGTCCCAGGTTTATGTTCAGGTTATGCTTCGCTCTCCGATAAATACATTCACTTAAAATTGGTGTTAAAACTCACGGCAAAAGCACGTCAGCATCTTCTGCTTTTGCAATCTTTTCAATGTGTAGCGCCGCTGGGTGCCCTTGCAATTTATTAAAGAAATTTCATATTTAAAAAAAATTATAACTTTCATATGAAAAAAATAAAATTTTAAAATATTTTTAATTAATTTTAATTCATGAAGTTATAATTTTTTTTATATACTTGTTATATATAAATTTTATACAACATTATAATTTTTGTTAAAAATATAAGATTTTATATATACAATTATATTTTTTATGCCAATACTCACAGAAAACGTGCAAAATTTTAAATACATAACAAAACATTACCGGTGTTTTTAAAGCTTAAATTAAAGTGTTTTGCTTTAGTTTAGTAGAAGAACATGCAACTTTAAGAAAAAGTTAGATCGTTTGGAATTTTCTATAAATTTGTTTTATTTTTAAAAACTTGCAATTTACACAACTCTATTTATTATGGGTGAAAATCGGATGTCTTTAACGGACCAGCGAACAGTCCGAGCTCGACAAAAATCTGACTCGAGAAGTCCTCAGATCGCTGCACTTCCAGCTCGCGATGCGAAATGACCTTTTCAATTCGAGCTCGTTCCTAATAAAACCAACTCGACCTCAACGATCCGAGGACAGATACTTCCAGACCAAAGAAACTAGCTGACGAGGCACGACTAGTGACTTGGAAGCTCGCTAGACAAAAGATTAAAATCACACTCTGTCCAACAGACATACAGGACCATCTGCAGAAGGCAATATTGAAAATGATTTCTTTAATAATCTCAGCATTTATTACCATTTTGTCTCATTTCATTTTTCCAACACTCATCCAAAACCTCCTTATTCCACTTTTAAAGGGATCAATAAGTTAAAGAAGCATCCATATGTTGAGTAAGCTTCTTGGCCATCCATTCTCGAAACGACGATGACAAAATCATTAGTTCTGAAAGGAAAAAGTTTGGAAACCTTCCTCAGGCATCTACGCATAGTAATAGGTGGTTTCTTCTGCTTTTTATCTATGACATCTGAAGCTTCTTCCTCTACTTCTTCCTCCAACATCCATTCCTAGAAGATGTACGCAGAGCCTTGCTTCAATTTTTTAGTACTACATTGCAGTATGTCTGTTTGCACCATACAAGGTTGACCATTCCCTTCCCTAGAACCCATGTTCACCAATCAGTTCTTTCCAAGTTTGTGAGATATTTGGTTTTATTTTACATTTGAGTGTTACGTATTTGATTAATGAACATCTCTCACATAATAATACAGTGGTTCTGTAATAATTCTCAAGCCGTCCTTCTCAGAATTGAATTTAGCATTTACCTCTACATTAACTCTAGTTTTATGCATAAAAGATTATTAGAGATGAGAAAAATGTTTAATCACTTGAATCCACCGTCAAGACATAATTGTCATTAATAAAGAAAGGATAAACTGAAGTCTCCTGGCTATCTATGTAATAAAGTATTCAAGAGGTATTCCTTTTGCCAATTGTTTCACATAAGCATAAGAGAACAAACCAAAAATTGCAGAACTTGAGTAGTCTTCCAAAGTCGTCTGCATAAAAATGATGGAATCGTTTTAGAACTTGTCAGAGTAATTCTCCATTACATTACTGAAAATTGAATGCAAATTCAGTTTTAACTTAACTCTGGATTTTCTTCCAATCAATGTATCTACTGAGACCCCAAAATATATGTATCTGCTACCCTTTGTGCGCATAATGGACGCGAAGATTTCGGCCATCCAATAACTGAGTAAGATCAGAAAAACAGAACATTATTATTTTGCACTCGCAAATGAAAAGTAAACAGCTCAATTGATAAGAAAATAAATTACCTGACCGTTCATTTCTTTTAGAGCTCTTTCAGCTGCAATTTCAGAGGCGAAACTTATGAATCCATAGCCTTTTGATTTACCACTCACATGATCACATATAACTCTAACTGCAGAAAATTGCAACACGTTCATTAACTTAGTGCAACGAAAGAATAATAAACAATTAATGTTTAGTAAGAGATTGATCACCATCAATAATTTCACCATAAGAGCGAAAAGCATCCATCAGAACAGTTTCATTAGTATCATAGGAAAGACCTGTATTATTAGAGCAGCATGAATAGTACATTAATCTTCTTCAGTTTGGCTGAGAAATATGAAGAAATGCAATTGTTTTATTACAAAAGAAAAAAAAGGTGGAAATAAGACCTCCAACGAACAATCTGGTGGAGAAACTGCGTACACATGGTAGTCGGGCCAGCAGAGACCTTCTGAAAAGGTGTGCACTGCTTCTCATTGTTGCACTGCTTAGGCGACCTTCACTGCAACGTTCATAGCTATATATTAATTCCATCAAAACGGCGGAAGCCTTTCACATATAGCAGGAATAAATAACAAGCCGTGTGATAACTGATAAGTGATATTGTCCTCTTCTAAGCCATTCCCCATATGACCAAAGAGCCTTAATTGCTATCAATCACCCAATGGTCTAATTTTATGCATTTCCTATTGGAATTTGACGACATATATAAATATATGTGTGTGTGTGCAAAGCCTTCCCTGACACTTCCTTTTCTTACTGCCTAACTGCAGCTTCCCTTTTTTCTATTTTTTTTTCCTGAAATCCATTAGCTTTCCTAAAAACAAGAATAGCATAAGTTGAAAATTTAATATCCTTAAAATTTTAACTGTACTTCTGTAGAACCACATTCAAATCAAAGTGATTTGCTAATAACAATAAGTAGAATGAGTTTTCAATTTCCAAGGATATAAAGCCTTGCTGTATGCATTATCAGACTAGGCAAACAAATTACACCAAAAATCCGGATTAGTAATTATGGATTTCTTTAGTATCACCGATCACCATATAGGCATTTAAGCAAACACCCTCTATGCACAACCATATGTATTAACCATCACACCTACCTAACAACTGCACCAACGTGGCCAATAAAACAAATGAATGTCCTAGCTATCGTGATTGGAAACAGATAAACAATCAAAGTTGTATTCAACAAATAGATCCACGTAATTACCCTGCTATTCATGACTTCCATATTCTTCTCTGCTTGAATTTGTGACTTGTATGAGACAAAACCAAACTTTGGACGTTCGAGTTTGTCGGTCCTTCACCAGACTAGCTGCAGATGCGAAAATGAACAAGAAGGTCAGCAAGATTCTGAGAAAACACAACATTTGAGAATACAGACAAATGGGAAAAACATTATGTGGAGAAAACAACTGCTTTAGGTGCTATGTTGTGTGTACGATGATAATCTTGGGAAATGAACCATAGTATCCAAGGTTAGGACTTTCGAAATTTATATGCTAGAGAAATAGGGTTCCATATTTCTTAAACTTCTGTATTTCATTTTTGTAAATTTTATATAAATTTGTTTTTAATATTATATATATATACACATATTGTACTTTGACAAATAGAAAATAACATAAATTTACTAACTAAACTTTTCCTGAGCAAGATCCAACCATAATAGAATAGCCAGAATTAAGAGTGACCTCTGATTTTTTTCATTTTCTGGGGCCCAGAAATGCACCTCAGCATTGATTCATAAATCACAAATTATGATGTGTCCCAAACTATATTATAGGCATATCGACATGAATACAAAAATACGTAAACATGAAGATATAATATTTTAAAAAATGTTAATATTATTTTTACATATTAAATAAAACATTAATATCAATAAATATAAAAAATAAAAACGTTTTCAAATCAAATATCCCAAATACAGGAGCTAGGCCCAAAGAGGCCTCATAAGATAACTGAATAGCCCAAACAATGTTAAGCAAGCACATTATAAAAACAGTTGTCTGATAAAGAAAACCAGAAAATGAAAATACTTTTAGGCCCATGAAGTCGACATTTGACCGCATCATTGACTTAACGAAATACTCTAGTCGTATCTCCCTCAAACAAAGAAAAACCGACTCCACAACTTAGCCAAGGCAGCTGATAATCCTTTCTAAAACTTGAATCAAAATAAAGTATAATTTACTTTTGGTAATACATACTCTATGACAAACAATGGATATCATTAAAATATCTGAGGTTCAGAGAGAACCTTCGATGTACAAGACTGAACCATATCACAAAGGTGCACTAACAGCAATATAAGATTTCTTATCAATTCTACGTACACAGATGGATCGTATAGATCCAAATCCTTCAATTACAAACCAAAAAGACATAATAAAACTACTAATTCAACCCTAAACATAACACCTAAATTGATGCCTATAGACTTTAAATCGCATCAGCAAACAAACCAACAAGATTCTTCAAGAGCTTGTGAACTTGGTCACAGCCTTAGTACCCTCAGACACAGCATGTTTTGCCAAT
>JANHAO010019420.1:0-13224 GCA_026873985.1 Saraca asoca
CCGCCAGCCCGAAACCCACCTTTCCTTCACAGTCCATCTTGGTGAAATATTCATGTGAAACAAATATTAAAACAAATATTCATGAGAAAAATGGAGGGCGGTCCGGCTGAAAGTGAGAAATGGGAAAAATGGGGGGCTACTGTGCATTTTCCCAGCGTTTTTCGCGCACATTTGCGGGGAAACTAAATTGGCGGGCCCCACGACAACTTTTTCCGTTGCTTTTCCTTTCTGAGCGTTTTCCGTGCTCCAGCCAATCAGCGAAAATCTATTTCCCACGTTTGTTTTCTGCGGAACTTTTCTTTTCCGCGCAAATTCTACGCTACCAATCAACCCCTAAGTGACATAGTCTTTTTCACATTCTCATATGTTGAAAATATTGACGTCTCACATTTTCAAAAAAAATTGTCTAATTTTCCGAACAAATAGAGACCTTGATGCTTTGCTTGGTAAGTGAGAAAAAAATAGGGGAAAGAAAATGAAAGGAAAGAAAAAGAGTAAAATGTTGATTGGTTGAGAGGAAAAAAAAGGGAAGGAAAAGGAAAATTTGTTAATTGGTTGAGAGGAAAATGAGAGGAAAGAAAAGAGAAAGAAATAAATTTATATTATAATAATATAAAATAATTATAAAAAAATTGATAAATAAAATTAAATTTATTTTTAATAAATTTAAACATTATTTTTAATAAATAAATAAATTTTTGAAAAATATTTTCCAATTTTTTCAAAATTTTTTATTTTTTATTTCTTTTTTCTTATTTTAAAAATAAATAAATAAATAAATAAGCCGTTGTGCCTTTTCTTCGAATTTTCCGCTCGCTTCTGTGCGGAAAAAAAAAGCCGTGGGCCCCAGTCAACGTTTCTACGTATTTTTTCTTTGGTACCTTTTCTGCGCGTCAATCAATCCCGAAAAATTCATTTTCCGCACCTGTTTTCAGCTCTTTTTTTTCTTTCCTGCGCGTTTTCTGTGCTTCCAAGCAAAGCCTGAATGCTTTTCACATCATCATTTCCAACATCTATGGATTTCAGAAAAAAATCAAATGTGGATTTTTTTTTTGTTTTTTAACAAATTTTTGATATCTAGTTTTTATTGTAGGAGAGACATTGGAGAGGACATAAAAAAATTATTGTTTTCTTGTAATGAATTCTAAAAACAGATGCTTCCCCATACATGGATTTTGGGATTTTTTATTTTATCATTACTTTTTATTGAATTTAATATAATATTTTTATTTAAAAATATTTATTTTGATTTTTATATTAAAATTAAGTTGAATAACTAATAAATATTTACGAATAACTTTTTAATAATTATTTTATTAAAATATTATAATTTTATGTATTTGAGTTGTTAGATATTATAAATGAATTTGAATTTATTTAAAGTTAAATGATTTAGATGGATTCCATTTTATCTTACCACCCGTACAAAGTGTTAGTGATCCCAATGTTTAGCTGCCAAAGTGCCCTCCATGGCCTGCCTTTTTCCATAGAGTTTGACTGTCGGGTAATTGTTACAAAAGATAATTGAGTTACTGCATGCACTTACTCATCCTTTATTTAGGTTTAGCTGCCAAAGTGCTCTGCATGGCCTGCCTTTTTCCATAGTGCTTAACTGTGCAGTAATTATTACAAAAGATAATTGAGTTACTGCACTTAGTCCTTCTTTATTGGTAATGAAGGGTATGGAGTCCAACTATTCTGTTACCTTTTGTAACGGTTACTTCAAAGACTACAGAAAAATGGTAGGCTATGCAGGCTTTTTGACAGTTACACGTTAGGCTTACTAACACTTCGAACAAGGTGGACGCTACCGTCTCATATGTGTTCTTTTAAAAATTAAAAAAGGAAAAAATATTACTTTGAGTATAGCTTCAAAGGGAACATTAGTAGAGGAAATTGTTTATCACATAATGTTACGAGAGTAAAAATGCTAAGAAATTAACCCCAACTAAATTCTTAGTTAGCTAAATCAGGTGATTTTTTTCTTTTTTTTTCAACATTTTTGTAATCTTAGGTATTTTTTTTTTTTTAGTTGGGAATAATGTGATTTGAAATGAGTTACCCTATGATTTTATGTTCCAATAGTTTTCTTTGGTTGTTGAGAATTCGATTGAAGCACGCCATCCCTTTTCTAAACCTTAATATCAAATGTTTTTCATATGGAAATTTGTTGGAATAAATGTATTTTGGTCAGTCAACAGAAGTAGAAGATGCGAAAGGTTGGATTGATGGTAAGGATTTACAAATAGTTTTAAATTTTATAATGTAATTACATAAAATAAAACTGTATAAACTAAATTATAAATTTAATAAAACCACAAGTACTAAAACTTCTATTATTAATAGAAAACTAAGCACGCATTGCCTAACATACTTATGAGTTTAGATGGAATCATCCTCTAAGTTTCCTTTTGTGCTTGCCAGGAGAAATATTAGAGTTTTTAGTCAAATATGTATTTGCAGATTATTAGGCAAGTCTTTTGTATTTAATAAGAATATCATTTTCTTATAGCATAAGTGATAAATCATTTAACACATGTTTTATTCGAACCTAAAACACTAAAAGACAAAATCCCTAAAAACAATATCTGATTGTTACTATACCATTAACAGTGTTTGACAATAAGAATATCACTTACTACATAAACATAATGCTTTTTCTTTCATTGAAAAAGGATCACATAATAGGATTATCTTAATCATATAAGTTTAAATTTGATGCATTATTAGTGTGAAAATTTATACACCATTAATAAATAAGCAAGTGCCATGAATGTAGGCTTGCCTTGCATGCTCTAATACGTTACTGCCACATAATACCTATCATATTTATATAAAAGCATATTAATTTGTCAAATTGACTTATACTCCTTTAATTATTTTTTGCCTATCATTTATGGAAAATGCACAGAAATTAAAAAGACTAACAAACATCCTCAATTTTAGAAGAAAAAGTTCTATTTTACAAATTCACCATTTATCAAAAGTCAATTAGTATGTGAAATGATTGAACCATTATTAGAGGTAACAGGGATAAAATTAGAAAAAAATGATAATAAATGCATTCTTGATAATTAATCTAAAGTATCAAATAAAAAGGGACTAAAATGATTCTCTACAATAATGGATAGATAGGTATGGAGGGAACATATGTTTTATATTTAAATCAATAATCAATATGATTCAAAATGTACAATACATGCAAGTGTAAAGATTAACATAAAATAACATACAAATAATATTTTTTTGCTAATATAAATTCTCTAGAAATCCATCAACATTTTCAGATTCTTTATCCTTTGCTTCAACTCAAGGGTAAAAATATGGGAAAGACATTACTGAAGTTAGCTTTCATATTTTTGGTTCTTGCTACAGCAACATGTGAAGGCACTTTCTCAGTTTGCTCTTTTCTCATTGTTTAAAACATGAATTATGCATCGATATGTGCTAAAAAAGAAATTGTACTCAAGTATGTTCTCTTGCAATTTTTATGGAAAAAATTTATATTTTTCACAATGTTTTCATTACAAGTTGTTACTTTCACGTAAAATTTTTTGATATTTTTTGTGCAACGTTGATAAATGATGTTACAATTTTTTTGGGCACATGTTACCTGAAAAATTCATACAAAATTATAAATCTTTGTTTTGAGAAAAATTATAAAGTTTTGCATATAAAGTTATTACCTTTAGGTTAAACTTTTATAAAAACTTGCAAAAGCTTCGAGTATATAGATAAGTATTATCCTCGAAACTTATTCATCCTTACTATTTAATTATATTAATTGAAGTTATTTTTATGTTACAATAACGTCTTTCATTTTCAAGAACTAAGGCAAGAGTGACGGATGGGATTCCATGCAGTCAAAATTCTGACTATCGTGGCAAAAAAATTTGTCCAGTAGGATATCGATACAGCTATGATGGCAGTTGCATATGCCCTAATAAGAAATAAAGAAAGGAACTCGCTTCATTCAACAGAATGCAACGATGACAGGGATTGCGCGCGGCATGATGTGTCCTATATGATGCCATGTGCTTCCAAATATTGCAATAGTTCAATATGTATCAGTGGGTGTTGAGCCTCAATATCATAATAAAAATGTCATAGCTTAAAAATAATGAGTTTATTAAATTTTATTTTCGACCAACTGGGTTATTCTAGATGATTTAACTTCCTCTATTTGTCAATAAAGCACAATTAATATTAGTGTTATGTTTGGATGGTGGAAAACATAAGGAAAAGAGAGAGGATGATGTTATGTCATAACTTTCTTTTTATTTTAGAGTTTTGATTGAGAGAAAGAGAATGTGGGTTTATGATTCTTCTCCAAAGTTTTTGGCGGATCTTGTTCTTTAAGTCTTGTAAAATGAGAAAAATAAGATATCAGAGTCAGAGCTTTGGAAAACACTCCGACAATGAAGTCAGTAATATTATAAGAGGGACTATAAAAATGAAAGTGAAAGTAACAACCTTTGTAAAAGGTGTATGCCTTAGTTTATATAGAGAAGTAGTGCATAAACTGGTATAGCAATAAATGACTTGATGACCAATCACGATTGCAGACAATCAGACTCGTATCAACCAATCAAGCCTATATCAAACGACTGGTTTGTATTGAGTGAGTACATAGTCAAATATTTTGGGGTTGGATCAATAATTTATGGATCAGTTGACTATATTGGACATCACTTGTTTTAAACTTGGTCAGATTGGGCTAGTATGTTATGAGTTGATTGCCCTTTCTTAATTGGTCGTTTATTTTGGACTTTGTTATTTGCCCCTACCCCTCAAGCAAGGTTTTCAAAGCATTTGTTGGAAGGAGATTTTTGAGTTAGATTCTAGCTATGTACCTTTTGTCAAAGGTAAAAATTTGTAGAGGTATATATTTTTCTTTGAGTATTGAATAGGTTTTCTCAATATAGACCATTTGAACTAAGTTTAGAAGAAATTTTACCTAGACTTATGACAGCTCTTGATAGCTTGAGTATTGAGCGTTTCTTGCTTGGAGCTCATGCTAGTTTAACTATGTGCTTATAGATAAAAATCTAAATTTTAAAAGATTTGTTTGGGGTTTAGCATAGTATCAAAAAGTCATTCGGACTTGACTTAATGTTGATGAGGCTATTCAAGCTAAATTTGATACAAAGGAGCCACTCAAGAGATTTTAAACCTCGTTATGATCATGAATAGCCATAGTGGATATGTTACCATGCCAAAATATACAAGGATCTAATTAGTGGAGATTTTAAACTAAAGGTAAAAAATATGATTTCACGCCATGTTCTAGTTTAGCTATATGGAAAGCTATGTTCATAGATTGTGAACTATGACACAGGTCATAAAATGTAGATTATGATTTACTTGTGTAGACTATAGTTAAGCCACTATATTTTGAGAGTTCATTGGATGTAATTGGATTGGGATAGAGAATTACAGTGGGAAATTATAGGCTAAGAGGTGTATTTACCATGTGAAATATAATCTTATACATGATATTTTCCTCATATACACCAAGCCAACACCACAGTTATAATGTTCTTACCTCCATAATGCAAGTATAATGTAGGCCGGACTTATAGTGCTTTAGATCTAATGTGGAATTAGACTTATATCTATAATGTGGGATAAGACTTACAAGTGGAGAACCACTATAATGCTTTATGATGCATCATACATAGGAGATGACTGATGGGCATCTTTTATTGAGCAAGATTAACTTAAGGACAACATATAAAAAGGCAATGCATGCAATTACTATTGCCTGATTGTTAACTATTGCCTTAGCTTTCACATACTCAACTTTTTATCCATTAATTTTACACCACATGATTGGCTTAATGACACTCTTTTTGCTTTTATTATTAAGGAAAATTGAGAGTGCATGATGAAATATCATTAGCCTCATTTGTGGTTCCATACCTTGCAACACTAAACTTTGAAATCACATTCTATTGAAATGGGAATATGTAATATTTATCTAACTACTTGTCAATTTTTAGTCAATCTTATGAACTAAATGTCCAACTGATATTGGTAGCCCTCATATAGTTTTACCTCACAAACTAGTGGTTGATGCCCATGGTAGTGCATATGCCTAAGTAAGAAGCTTGAAAAAATTTAGCATTAGGTGGGTGCATGCAATAGAAAAGGATTGTCATGAACAAAGTGACCAACTTGGTATGGCTTGCTAGTATCTATGTTCTTTGCATCATCTATTTGAAATTCCACCCAAATACAAGGACCTAGTAAGGGATTATCTTTAAGTATGCAACTTAAATATCAACCTGAGGAGCTGTTTGCCCATCTGATAAGTAAAGGGATAACTAAATTGTCTAATGTATGATGTGCACTATCAAGACTAACTCATGTAACAATTTGGTTTATTTTATGGTTGATACTATAATTAGGCCTTTCATCAAACAACTTAAATAAAGTGTCTTTGGTAGAGAAATTTGTGTGTTCTTGCACCAAACACAATTTGATAGCAAAATTAGGGATTCACAGAGTAAGATAAACATTGGTCAACCATGATATAGCTAAGTAGTGAGCCAATGCTATGGCAAGCCCATTTAGGTATTTTAAGAAACAATTGGTAGGCAACCTAAATCAATATAACTAACAAGGAAATTAGATTGCATAAGCCAGTAGCATCACAAAGTCAAATATTCACATAGTTGCAACAATAAATTTGATTGATGTTTGCACATAATATAATTGATTTTGGAGTTCAAATAATGACCTTATAGATGATGTTGGCGAAAAAGAGGACTTTGGTAATCACTATGAAGCTAAAGCCTCTTCTAGCTAATGAGGAAAAACTTAACCTTTCCAATATGGATTTGTCTCCATGCCTAGTGAATTCACTCTAGAAATGAGGAATTGCTCATATGTTCCTCAGTTAGAAGTTTGTTTTATCACTTGCACTAGAAGGTTAAAATATCTTTGCTGGTGCAAAGGTTGGGACCAAAAAGATATTGGCCTTTAGAGTTTCTTTTATAAAACACCTCTATGATGATGTAGAAACTTGAGATATTTTTACACATTTTTTATATAGAAGGAACTTTCTTCCAATTTTGAAGCTGATGATGAGATTATGCTTTGTAGTTGTTATCTGATCTCCATGGGATCTTTATTTTTAGACTATTAATCTTTGACCTGAAGTCCTACTAATGCTTGTGAATACAAAGTGTTATCCAGAAGAAAAATTTGAATCTCAAGGTTTCCATTTTTGGACTTTCAATCCTTCCAAACTCCAACAGAGATTTGTAGTTTATTTTGATGTTCGCCTTTTTACAATCATGTCATGTCCTAAAGTCTTGGTCATGACTGGTATGAATATCAATTCTTTCATTGATAATAAGTAGTTTGTATCTCAATTCTGCTAATTCATTTTATTCATGACTTGCTAAATTTTGTTATCATTCAAATGACTCAAATTGGTTAAGTAGCTAAGGAGAGAATGAAATCTAAGAGATTTCAATTGGAATATATATATATATATAACTAAAATTTACATACTGTACAAATATATCACTCATTAAGGCACATGTCCCTTGTTGTCATTAGTGTTCACCTCTCAACATTCTTTTCCCAAAATCCTTATACATTCCCCTGACTAATTTCAATAACCATTTTTCTTCAACACTCCAGGTTTCTTTACAGACAACATAAAATAAAGTTAGTTTAACTTATAGATTATAAGAATTTCAAAAGTATAGGTTAAACTAACTCCATCCCTAAGAATTTGATGACCATGCTATTTACATTTTCAAAAAATGATGAAAAAGAGCATAGATAGTAGATCCTCTAAGGATCAAATCATCCTATAGCCATCATTAGTAATATGTTTGGGGGTTACAGAGGGATGATTTCTATGCCGTGTAACACTTAACATCCTGTCAGGTTTAAGATTATGATATAATGTATCTTAATTTCATATGCTTCTAATGGATTGTTGACCATAGTGGTGAATGTATTAGTTGTGATATCCATTGGTTAATTATCCATCTTACTTTTCAATAGGGGAATTGACCACTAATTCTTGAGTATTTAAAAAATAATCCACAGAATAATGATTCTAAGGCTCAGGGAGATAATACGTACCAAACATTTGAATTCATCATATAATACAAGTCATATAAATAGGTATACCCATAGCTCAACCAGATAACCATTTCCCATATCCTTTTCATAAACAATTATAGAGAATGCAATTACTCACTTCTAAGGTAAGTTTATATTATTCATTTCTGAACACATTGTGCCAATCCTAGCTCACATAGCCATATGCCACATTCTTAGGTAAATTATGCATGTCAATTTCACGATATTGATTTCCAATATTCAAGTAATAGCCATATGGAACAAATAATGGATTCAAATACATAGCTTGTCATGTTACTCCGATCCAACCATAATCCACTCATCCTAGCCTTTTCCCTCCAAGCTAGCTACAATCCATTCATTATATTAGAACGTGTAGATCTAAGATTTAGTTCATTATTTCCCACCATAGCACATCATTCTCATATCAAGCCTCAAAGAGCTTTCAAGTATTCAATCATTCCATTCTTATAATGAATATCTCATCAATTTTATATCAACATATTTCATCATCATTCATAACATCGTGTATCATTTCATATCTCACATGCATAATCAAGATTTGCATCATATAATAATTCATTGTAAATGATTATAATTTCAAAAATAGCCATAACTTCACAATATCGCATTTCCACAATCACAATTATTCATTATGATCTTCATACTTTCTTGTCCCAAAATAAACTTGATTTGAAAATCTATTGATTGGATGTTCTTTCATGTACCATAATTCAATTCATGGGTATTACTTATAAATTACATTTTTATAGTCTCCTATTTATTATGCTTGTATTATTTAGATTCATTATGAGATTAACTCAAAGAATTAAAATAGAAATTAGGAAGAAGTAAATATTGGTTTAATAATATGGAACTTGTTGAAAGTGCAATTAGAATCATGATTAGAATCATTGAAGAAAACAAGCATCATCATGGTTAGAATTGAAAAACTTATTTGTGAAAAGTTCAATTTGACTTATGGGCAATATAGTTAAAAATACAAGTTTACTCGCCAAATTTTAAAAACTTTCAGGAAGTCCAATTTCAAACGTAATAAGAATTGGAAAACAAAGAAGGGTTGGTTGATTAGAATTGTAAAATTGTAGTTCAAAATTCTATTCGAATCGGTTAAAAAAAACTACTAGGTTTTTACAAGCATGATCGTAAGTTTAGCTTAAAATGGTGTGATTCAACTTGCACGAGTAGATTTTACATATTAATAGCAGAAAAATAGGGGAAACCATTTTCAACACAAAGACACACTATAGGATTTTATTATTCCATGTTTTTGAAAGCATAAACAAACACAAACTCAACTATCTCAACATCATACTCACTAGTATTCCAACAATCCGCTTAATCATCAAGTTTCATTATATCATCACAAAATCCATTTTTTTACTAGCTTGCTCCAAAAATTAATAGATCTCAAGCAAGAATCATGCCATAATTCATAAGAATGGAAAGTATCACTCACCTTAATAGTTGGAACACGTGAAAGTACAACTATTTCACCAGAATCTTCTATGCTCTTCAAAATAAAAATAAGAGCATATTAGCTTCTAATCTTTTTTCCATAGATTTACTCATTAAGGAATTATATATGATTAAATTATGATTCCTATATCATGAATAAAGTTATATCTAACAAATTTGAGTTTTAAAACATTTAAAAATTTGCTTTAATTCATGGGTTGAATAGTACCATGAATAGCAACAGAAAACTTAAAAAATTCATAACTTAAGTTATACTCAATGAATCAATATAATTTTAATCTCAAAAAGAGGATTCATTAGTAAAAATCTGAGAAAATAACAAGCAAGATTAAAAACACACTTGAAGAGCAAGAAAGTGAAGGTTTAGAGAGAGAAAGTGAAGATTTGTAGAAGATGAGGAGTTTTGCATGGTTTGCTTATGTGTGGGAATGGCTTAGGAAGAAAAGGTGAGCTGGTTGAAGTAAGGGTTATTTTGGGAAAAATTAAGTCAACTCCTCACTATTTATAAGTTGATCATTTCCCCTTTTGAATAATTTTTCTCTTTTCTTCCATTTTGAGCTCAAATTTAACACGCTTATTAATTTTCAAAATCACAAAATTTTAATATAAATTCGTTAAATTAAGTGTCTTTGCAATGGCTATGATTTTATACATTCGATATCCATAACCATTGTTTTATATTTCTTAAAGTTTCCTGAAAATAAAAGCTTAAAAATACTAATTTTATCCCTTGAACATTTTCAATCAAATTTTCAATTTTCAGAAAATTTCCATACTTCAAATAGCCTATTTCTGCTATCTTCAAACTTCTCATATAAATTCTCCTTTTTGGACTTTTTGAAAAGCCATTTTTTGGCCAAAATAAATTCTAAAATTTTCAAGATATTACAAATCTTCACAAAGAATTTGGGGAAATTAGGTTTTCTCATAGATGGCAACAATGACAGGTCTTTTTCTTTAAGACCTACAAAATGAGAAGACAAGTGATCGAAGCTAGAGCTTTTCAAGTTAGTAATCTCGCAAGAGGGAATGTAAACATGAGAGTGAAAGTGATGACCCTTGCAAAGGGTGTATACTTTGGTTTATATAGAGAAGTGGTGCATACATTGATGTGGCAATAGGTAACTTGATGACCAATCACAATTGCAGACAATTGGACCTGTATCAGATGATCAGGCCTATATGAAACAATTTGCTTGTACTTAGTGGTTACATAGTCAGATATTTTGGGGTTGGGTCGATAGTCTATGGATCAGCTAACTACATTGCACTTCACTTGTTTTAAACCCAATTAAATTGGGCTAGTCTGATGTGGGCTAATTGTGCTTTCTTAGCTAGTCGTCTATTTTAAGCTATGACAATTTTCAAACATCATCTATTATTCACTATTTTATGTTCCTCTAATTTGAAGGGTTTTCTAAACATTCAAACAAGGAGAGGGGAAATTATCTCTTAACCATCAATTCTCATTCCCTTCCTTGTCTTCCATTCTCTATTATCGTGTTTTCTTCGCTTCTCCTCCTAACTACCAAAATACTATAAAGGAAAGAAAATTTTAATTAGTGAAAATTCAATATTTGAAAAAAAAATTCAATTTCACAAAGATCTAAGCATTAATTCAATGAATCTAACTATGAGTTTGAACATTTCTAATAGTATCCCTCCAATTATCTAGTGTGAGAAAGCTTAGCAACCCATATGTGAAATATGAAGCCATTACCACCATTTGAGATTTTCTACCATGAAGCCAACAACCACTTTTAATGCGTTTCTTCATATTTTGCAAATGGTGAAAGAGGATGAGAAATTGATCTTTTCCATTGTGTCATGCTAGTCATTTTACTCATCCGTTGGTACAAGATTCATCATCTTCTATAATAAACTTCCTAGGTTCTTGTGTGTTTGAATGAGAGATGGAGATTTAGGTGTAAAAGACTACTGGGTTCATTTGAGTATTTGTTTCTTTCAAATTTGTATTCTTACTTTCTAGTTACAGTGAAATTATCCCTTTACCCATGGAGTAGGATTAGTATCCAAACAATGTAAATGCTATTATCTCTTTACTTCTTATTACTTTCACTACTTTTTGCAATTTTGTATATCCCATGATCAGGGTGAATTTTTCAACTATCTCCATTTCCATTAAAAATGGAGCTATCAAAATAGGTTTTAACGGATTGGCTTACTTAACCTATATTTTCTTATAACTAAATAGATAGTCTGGTTATATATTTAAGTTTTTTTTTAACTTGATGTGTGAAATTCAAAGGATGATGTTGTTGAATCAAATGGGGAAAGAGGCTAGCTGATTTTAATATTTAAGAAACAAAAGAAAGATGCAAGCTTTACATTCAGATTTTTTAAGGTAGATATGTATAATCTTATGGTAAAATTTAGATGTGGGATAATGGGGAAAGGAAAAGGAAATGGTGACATTATATTTCTATCTACTTGTTCAACATATCACTTGTTATATTTTGTGTTAGCATTTTAAAGTATCATTAATTTTACTAAAGGTTACTTCTTTGTTTGACCTATTTGTTTAGTAAAAACTTGCATGACTGATATATATTATATGTACCCCAAGATTCCACCAAGAAAGGCACGAATTGGTTTTAGGATTTTACAAATTTTCAAGTCATTTTCAAAATCCCCATCTAATTTTACAAAATTTTAGTCACAAGGAAACAAAGGATCAGTAATTTCACAATCTATCACAAACACTCTAATGTTCAATACTTAAGCTATTCAACATCAACTAGAGCAACAATGAATACTAAAGATATAAATTGCAAAAATTAAAGAAACTAGAGATAAGAAGATCAAAAGTAGTGTTTTATAGAGGTTCCCCTTCAAAGATTCACTTTAAGGTATACATCTACTCCTTAAGCTCAACCATGCTTGATTTCTCTATTTCAAAATCCCTGCAAGTTTGAACTAGGCACTTGGAGAAGCCTTTATAAGGACTACAACACCTAAGCAATCAAAACCCCTTTGAGAATCCTCACTCAAAGCAATACACTTAAGAGATTCCTCACTCTTGCTATCTGAGGGTTTTTTCACTCAAAAATAAAGAAAAGATAAACACACAAGAAGAAAAATTAAGTTTAAAAATACTCAAATGTTGGATTACACAGTGAGGCTCAAAAATAAAGAATAAGGAAGACCAGAAGCTCAAGCAAAGGATTTAATGAATCAAGAGAGAATGTTTCTAAGTGTTTTGGGGAGTTTTAGAAATGAGAAATAGGGTTTGAAAATGTTTTTTAGACATTGAAAGAAGAATGAAGACAAAACAAAGCAAAAATTCTTGTTAAATCAGTACACAATTGATGTGTGTTTTTTGCAAGTGCACGATGTAATTGTAGTAAACACCAGCAAGTACGAGTTGAATACCACAGGGATCTCACTATCAACTACTAGAGTTTACAATTTAAGTCGTCTAAATGAAATAAAAGTATTGAAAATATTAAAGAAGACTAATAAAATAGTAGCATTGAATTAATAAATGAAGTTCAATTGTAAAAGCTTAGGAATGGGGTTCACCACACTTATGGTCTTCAACAAATAATGTAAATCCTTCCTATTGTAATTACTTAGATAATTGAGGATGGTTTAGCC
>JANHAO010019421.1:0-13408 GCA_026873985.1 Saraca asoca
CTCTCTCTCTCTCTCTCTCTCTCTCTCTCTCTCTCTCTCTCTCTCTCTCTCTCTCTCTCTCTCTCTCTCTCTCTCTCTCTCATATGCAACCTTTTTTTTTATGGAGTTTTTCAGGTCTTTGGCATTGCCATGTAAAGCTTGATAGTCAGTTTATATATAAATCTTTTATCAGTCTTTTTCTTGATGGTGCCATTGTCTTGCAGAGAAATTCCTGGATATTCCAGTTGCCTGTGTCCCTGATCATATCCAATAAAATTAATCAATTGTAAGTTTGGTCTTTAGGATTCACATGCATTGAAAATATTGTGCTAATAACTAATTTTTGTTGGATGAAAATAAGGTGTCATTTCCTTCGCAAAAGGTTTCATAAAAAATATAATTTTTCGAGAAGTAGAAAATATTTGAATTACTTGATTAATTATTAATTCAAAAAATAAGGAAATCAAGAAGTTCTATTTTTTTATAAAGTGTGGGAAGTTATTTACGTATTCCTCTTAGTTAAGTTCTATTTATTGGAAAGTATTATTTTCTCAGTATCATCTAAATAATTTATGCTGTTTACATGATTTTGGGCCAATGGATGTAGATACAACGTTACTGCTCCTGTTCTGAAATTATCAGTGTCTCTTACCTAAAGCCATTAGGTGTGACACCACCATGTTAGCCGGATTATGTATCCCACCCTCCATTTTATCAAGAGAAAAATAAGTGCAGAAATTATTTTTATATTAAAAGTGTAAATTATAATAAAAAATTATAGATATTAAAATAAAATATTATATCTTTCTTTTTTTGAAATAAAAGGAAATTGACAATATAATATACTGACAGATTTCAGGTCATGTTACCTGTCAATTTCTTAAAAAAAAAAATGATGTTATTTATGCTATTCTTAAGGTCATGATCACACATAATCACACTTTTGTTAACAGAACTATTATATAATTAACAATTTACAGCATGATCAAATCAAGAGTTTAGACATGGCTATTTTTGTTGCGGCTAAAAATGGTATCACTCGCATTATTCATACTCGAGTACTTTTAACCCCATTTGGTTTCTTACATGAACTGCTTATTACATATTTAGCAAATTTTAAATCCTTATTCAAATTGTATCAATATTTGTTTTAAGGAAAATCTAAACGAGTTCTTCACAAATATGATTAATTCAAGTGCTTTCCAGTACGTTCATACATGCAATTGCAAGAAGTATAATTTTTTTAGATTTCTTGCAAATGATAAAAGGATTATTGACTTTTTTTTTTATCAATAGTTGTAAGTTTTTTTTTTTTTTTGGTTATAAACTTTATCAATAAAATTATAAAATATTACATGCTTTTTACACCAAATTTATACAAAATAATTTTTTTAAACATGGAAGTTGTAAGATCTAGTATAAAATTTACGAAAAAGTTGGTAAACTTCTCTAAAATATACAAGATTTTTTTTTATACCAAAATCCTTAACCAACTTGTAAGTGTAACTTGTGTCAAGAAAAGAAAAATATAGAGGAGAGTAAAGGGCCTAGTCTTCAAAATTTATCAAACATTTGCGAAAGTGAGTGGGGCATATAGTGTCAACCTCCCCCAGAGCGAAGCCACCCTTACCATTCTTTAAAACTAAGTCATGTGGCTTCAATTTTCCACCACGCATTTGTAATTTGTTTGAAATTATTATGCTTGCATCTGAAGTTAGTCGGCTGCGCTGATAAGACTAGATATTCCCTCTATGCTCATTCCAAGAAATCTACATACGATTGATTATTTATTTGACGGCAGTTATGATAACCAATAAATAAATCTATTAATGAGTGGCCTTCTTGCATAATTAATGTTATTTATTGTCGTTTTGATTCAAGCAGCAGAAAATAGTAGGAAAAAATAAAGACAAATGAAGAAAAGGAAAGATTTTACTCGTTTGATTTAAATAAGAAAGGAAATCAATTCTTGTTTTTTTTTTTTTTTTTTATTATCATTTGATTTATATATTAGAAAAAAAAATGAAAAAATTATTATTATTATTACTATTATATTGAGATCCAAAATTTAAAATAAGAGAATCGAAATTTAAAAACTTAGAGGAATCATCCTAAACAAAAAAATAAATAAATTTTTTTAATTTTTTAAATCAAATACACATAAAAATGAAGATTCTTCATTTTTTTTCCCTCTTTGATTATTGGAACCAAAAGGCCCTAAATATACATGAGATTCATAAATATGCCAAGCTAACACATTTGTATCACAATATAAGGTGATTATAATAAATATATTAATTCTGGTATGAAAAATATTATGCTAATATTGATTCTTTTCATGTGTATAGTACAAATGACTGATATTTTATAGATTTTTCTGGAAGCAAACAAAATAAAATATTATTTTTAATTCCTTTGAAAGAGTTTTGTTTTTTTTTAAGATAATTTCTGGTTCCAAAGTTTAGGCTAATAATAGGGGAGGAGATTATGGGACTAACTACAAATTTGTGTGTAAAAAGTATGTAATATGTCCTTTGACATAAACTTTTTATCAGCTGCAATCAAACATTATGAAATCAATTATTGTATGGAAGAGCTGTTGTACCAAGAACAACACTTCACGACCAGCCTGTTGTGTTCTATCGAACTGTACCCAATCTCCCAAAAATAGATATATAGAGACATCTAATATGCTCTTCGATTGGCCATAAGTGAGATTCAACTCCAATCATTCAGTAAAAAATAATTTTAAATTAAAAAATTATGTTTTACACAATATTTTACTGTTAAATGTTACTATAATATGTAAAGAAATGATTTATTTGCATTTTCTTTTGAAATTTAGTGATATTTATCAAGAAAAATAACATCTAAAAAAAATCACGATGCCATGGTATGATTCCTCTAACTTCAACAATATAAGCTAGAATATTTTACTATTATAAGAATTAAAATCAATAAAAAAAGTATGAATTATTAGTTATAAAATTTAATACAAATATTTATTTATAAGTAAAGTGAGTGACGAAATTATGGTGTCAATATTACGTTAAAATCTTTGATTTTGGCGTTGTGAGATTTGATAAATAGAGAAGAAATATATAGATCGATATATAATATTTTTATTGGAAAAGCATGTGACAATAATCCCTTTAGATTTTGATGATACTAACTTTACATCTTATAGGAAGAATGCGATGTGTGAAAGAAACTTATGGACAAGGGAAAGTGCAAAATGATGGACCACCATCATCCATTGGATCGTCCAAACCTAAAACTTCTTTTAGAAAAAGTAAATAAATAATTAATGGTAGGCAAACACATTTTCTCCAATGATTGGATTGGATGTTCAACCTTGTCTTCTTGTCTAATCATTGGCCAGCAATAAGTTTCATTCGGATACCATAATTTTTAGGGTTATACACATTCCTCTACCTAATTCCTAAATTCATCTTAATATTTATTATAGGTGATTACACTGATTACTTTATCTTATCCACATCTTTATCAATACATGTTATTTTGAGATTTTTTTAATAATATTTTAAGTTTAAATTTAAGATATTATGTGACATTTGATGTTACTTTGATTAAAACTATTATTTCTTTAGTGTTTTGAATTCAAGTTTAAAATATAATTTATATATCAAATAGCTTGTCATCTTTATTATATAAAAATAAAATAAAATTAGGTAGGTGAAACTTCACTTATGCCGTTTCACGTGAAAAATGAATTCATACACTAATGTCTTTTGTCATTTTTTTGCAATGACTATTCAAATATATATCTCTTCCATATATAGATATACACTTATTATATATTTGTAGTAAGAATAACAACTAACATTAGAAAAAAATAAATAAATGACTAAAACATTATAATATATCTCCAAAAGAAAAAAATATTAGAGCCTATTTGATGCAAATAGCTGATAAACTAGTTGATAACTTAACTGTTAATTATTTTACTAACCGTTAGTTATTAGCTTTCAGTAGCTTATAAAAGTAAAATAGTATAAAAAGACATGTTATATGATTAGATGATATTTATTTTAAAATTAAAGTATATTGATGCAATCAAAATATTTAAAATAAGAATAAAATTATCTAAAATTTAATTAAAGTATATTTGATGACATCATATATTTATTTATTTACTTACTTATTTATTTTTATTTATTTATGTTGAATTAATGAACATATACTAAATATATAATGATATATGAGTTTTTTATATCCTATTTGACTTCGTGAAAAAAAAAAAGCATCAATATAATATAATATTAGAAAAAAAATAAGCATTAAAAATGAAGGTTTCTAATTAGGATATGACTTGTCAATTAAGCAAAAAAAAAGATGGATAAATTAAGAAAAATAATAAAAAAAACTCTATTTTAATAAATTATAAGCTTCTTGGAATAATTTTTCAAAAAAGAATCTTTTTTTTTTACAAAAAATTAGTATACTGAATATCTTTAAAATATTTAAGAGAACTATTTAACTAAGTTAAGAAGTTTAAATTAGCTTTTTTGATGCGTCAAATATGTACCTAATATTTCTCTTTTTTTTTTATTAGTTATAAAAAAGGAAGGGCCGGGAAAAATTAGATAAAGAGTAAATTTAATAAAAATGTGTAAAATGATTTTTTTTCTCGTTTTCAATTTTCTTGCTTCCAAACGTGTATATCCCGCAAAATTTTAAGTATAGTTTCAATCATGATTTAAATTATGATTACAATTACATTGTGATTAGTAAAATTAGAAATAAAGATGATAAAATGTGACATTAAAAAATAAAAATGTAAAAAAATTATAGTTGTAAAACCTAACTTAATAGCAATATTATATGTAATATTATAATTATGGATTACAATTTAAAACCATACTTTCAACCTTCAAAAATTGAAGACCTATCTAGATTTAAAATACACCTATACTTAGATATGCAATTTAGGATCTATATTTCAAACACTAGTTGTGTAGTTATATTTATATACTAGCAGCATAAAAAATACTGTCTCATGTTATTTATATATATATATATATATATATTTACAAATACAACGATACAATATGAATGTAAAAAAATTAAAACACTTATGGAACAGTATTTCGTGTACCATTGATATATATATATATATATATATATAATCAATACAAGAAATTAATATAAATCTTACAATTTAAACTTATTAGGATAATATATGAATTTCACTTATAAACAAAAGGCCACATTGCATTTAAAAGTTTTGCAGATTAATTAGCAAGTGATAACTCATATAAATTGTGCTCCTGAGTGAAATTAAATGATTAACTGAACTGTGGGAGGCAATTTCCCAGATTTTGGAGGCATACCAACCAATTTCTTCTAAACCTTACAATGTGACATATATAGTCTATACATAGCAATCAAAGAGGAAGGGAGGTCATCGTCAGCATCTCTGTCATTATCAATGTCTCATAGCATACCATGTAATAAGCAACCAACAATAAGAACATACAATAATGTTTTTTTTATATATAAAAAGCATATAATATACAATACATGAAATATAAAAATAATAGTGTGACACTGAGAGACGATAAGATTAACTATTACCATAGGTTGGAGGGTATATTAATTTTGTTGCATTAATAGCCAAGTCAACAAAATTATTAACTTGTAATAACATCAAGTCACATTACTATATAATATTATAGTATTTATCAACTGAATTATAGCCCTTATCATCATCTGTTTGTTTGCATTATCTGAAGAAATACGTTGTTTGTTATTTTTCATTTAGAATGATCTAGCTGCCATCCAGTGACTGAGGATTCCACACCAACAAACATATTTTATGTCCAGGAATTTATGTTCAATTCCATCCAAACCCACTTGCTGATTAAACTAGACATTATGGTGACAAGGAAAATGATGGGTCCTTTTCTTTTTATTTGGTACAGGTAGTGTTTGAATAAACACATAAAATTAGTTCATATATTCTCAAGAAAAAATTTTCACAAATTAATTTAACTGATCAAACTATTTTTATAATTTATAAAAATTAAACGTAATTTATAGATAATCACATAAATTCATCTGTTAAAGACTAAGCAAATCCACATAACTCACTTAAACTTGTGCTAATCCATCCAAGCAAAGGGTATAATTAATTTTTAGAATGGGAAGCCTGAGATGAAAATAGCATGAATTATATAAAATAATTTCCCTATTGTTGGAGCTCTGCAAGTTATGAGACATTATGCTTGGCTTTTG
Source organism: Saraca asoca (assembly GCA_026873985.1). Classification (NCBI taxonomy): domain Eukaryota; kingdom Viridiplantae; phylum Streptophyta; class Magnoliopsida; order Fabales; family Fabaceae; genus Saraca; species Saraca asoca. Next base: position 6,238 of record JANHAO010019421.1, read on the forward strand.
CAGTAGTGGGCGTTCTAATCAGAGCATCAGATGAACTCAGGAATATAAATCATTTGGAAATTGGAAATATGGAGCCGCAGAAGACTTGTCAGTAGAATATGCAGGTTCAGAGAAATACATGTAACTAATATTAATGAATTCTTCTTGGTTTTGTTTTTTTATTTGATGCATTCTAAGATTTATTATTATTATTCCTTGTGCTATATATATGCTCAAACAAGAAATAGGAACAGCCAGCCCACCACTATTATTGGGATAAGTGTTAACATTTTGTGCAGGCTACAAAAGGGTAAGTCCATAAGAAATATTTGTTCCCTTCACATCCATAATATAACATGTATTCTTATTTTTATTTAATAACAAAAAGTTAATTTTCAATTTTGTTATCTATATATTAATTTTATAGAGTTCAAATATATTTAAAAACTGCATTTTTAAAATTTTAATACATTAAAAATTATGATTACATTTTTTATTAAATTTAATAAAAAAGTCAGTTATCAACTTTATTATTTATATACTAATTTTATGAAATCTAATTACACTTTTTAATTTTAAAATATTAAAAATTATAATTATTTTTTTCTATTATAGAAGAGTAAAGACAAATTATTATTGGAGTATGTAATATTTCTCCTAAGTCCCCAAACCACTTAGGGATCTTTTGCTTAAAAATGCATTATTTATGGGTAACAACCAAAGTTATTTAAATAAACATTACTCCATGAAAATGACCCATATATAATTCTATAATATTGCTTATAATTAAATCATGCTTTTATGTTTGGCCATTTCTCCACACAGAAGAGAGGTGTGCAATTTCTCAAAAGGGTGTCTCAGAGTCAAAAGGGTATAGCCAGCCTTTCCACAGTACATACACATACACACACACACACTCACTCATGGACATATCTCTTTTCACTTCAAAGAAAACACACTTGAATATTTACTCCAACCAACAGCAGATCATCAATAATGATAATTTTTCATCCATAGACATGCACAGCAGCAACCATCCCCAGAACAGCCACACCTCCACCAGCCGGTCGTCCGACTCCGGCGAGCCCCGGGAAGACGGAAGATGGGCCTCCAAGCTTCTCCGGGAGTGCGCTAGGGCAATCTCCGACAGAGACTCCGGCAAAATCCATCATCTTCTCTGGATGTTAAACGAACTGGCTTCCCCATACGGTGACTGCGATCAGAAATTAGCTTCTTATTTCTTGCAAGCTTTGTTTTGTAAGGCCACGGAATCCGGCCAGAGATGTTATAAAACTCTAACATCTGTGGCTGAGAAAAGCCACTCTTTTGATTCAGCCAGGAAATTAATACTGAAATTTCAAGAGGTAAGCCCTTGGACGACTTTCGGACATGTCGCTTCAAACGGCGCTATTTTGGAAGCCTTAGAAGGCGAAACCAAACTTCACATAATTGATATAAGCAACACTCTTTGCACTCAGTGGCCTACTCTTCTTGAAGCTTTGGCCACCAGGAACGATGAAACGCCCCGTTTGAAACTCACGGTTGTTTTAACTACCAATATGATAGGATCTGTGATGAAGGAAGTTGGCCAAAGAATGGAGAAGTTTGCTAGGCTAATGGGAGTGCCTTTTGAGTTTAATGTCATTTCTGGTTTAAATCATTTAGGAGAGCTCTCTAAGGAGGCTTTAGGAGTTCAAGAAGACGAGGCCATCGCCGTGAACTGCATCGGAGGGATGAGGAAAGTTAGAGTGGAAGAAAGGGAAGCCGTGATTCGCATATTTAAATCGCTTAATCCTCGAGTTGTGACCGTTGTGGAGGAAGAGGCGGATTTTTCCGGCACGAGGAATGACTTTGTTAAGAGCTTTGAGGAGTGTTTGAGGTTCTACACACTCTATTTTGAGATGTTAGAAGAGAGTTTCCCACCAACAAGCAATGAAAGACTTATGCTAGAGAGGGAATGTTCGAGAAGCATAGTTAGGGTTTTGGCCTGCTGTGAAGAAGAAGAAGAAGAAGAAGGTGAAAATGGAGGAGAGTGTGAAAGGAGAGAGAGAGGAAATCAGTGGTCTGAGAAACTTAAGGAAGCATTTTCTCCAGCTGGATTCAGTGATGATGTTGTTGACGATGTGAAAGCATTGCTTAAAAGATACAGAACCAAATGGTCTCTGGTGGTGCCACAAGGAGATGAACTTTCTGGGATTTACTTGACATGGAAGGAGGATCCCGTAGTCTGGGCTTCAGCTTGGAAACCCTAATTTGAATATGTATGGGTTTAAATATTATATATTTTGATTTTAGGAAGCACAATTTGATATTTGGAAGCCATAAACCTTTCTGATATATATGGAGTGCATGATCTGAAGAGTATGAATGGAAATCATTCTGGGGTTTGTGGAAAGAGAGAGAGGCATGAGAGGATGAATACAAATGGAATTGTGGTCACACTATAATATGAATCAGTCTGTACTTTTCTTTATAACTTTCTCTCTTTCTGATTTTGTAGCATACTTTGTAATCTCTCTGCTGTCCAATTTCTTCCCCAAGCTCTTTTTGCTTGGGAGTTTGTGTTCTTAGTGTGCTCTTTTTCACCTTTTATTGTTTCATTGCTAGCTCTTGTTTGAGGGTGCTTGCACTTGTGCTCTTTTTATGAATCCCATGGCTTCTCTTTTTCTTATGCACTTATCTTGTTCTTTTTCCCATCTTTAAAGTGCAATGTACACTGTCAGAATTTAAGAGGCTAGAAAGCAGCTGAAAACCATATATTTCAGTGCCATGTACTCTTGTAGGCATGGCTATTTATATGAAAAAGTCTAGCCCAATCCTACTTTAAAGGACTTACCAGTAAGCGCATGCAGATTCATCCAAATATAATCTAATTGCTAAATCAAACAAATTCTTCCCAACAAATTATTCACAGAAGGGAGAGAAAAACATTGAGATGTTTTATTGCAATTTTCTTCTTTTTCTTACTTGAATTATTATTTTTTTCGAAACATGCAAAGAAGATAAAATCTTCCAAGAGTTTATGAGTGTCACTTGAATAAAAAACTGTAAACAATTTTATTTCTTTTCAAGTCCAATATCTTTGGTACCCTCATTTAGTGGCTGGAATAGGGAAAGAAAATCATAGTCATTAGAAAAATTAATGAAACCAACACTAGTTAATTATAGTCAAGTCTCTTTAATCAATTTCAGTCATAAAGGTGAAGTTTAATTAATTAGTTCATCCATTATTTTTTATTGGCTCTTATTTAATTTGTACCCAAATTCAAAGGAATAGAACGTAAAGAAAAACAAAGTGTTCAATCTTTAAAATAAAAAAGAATCATGATTTTGTTTAGAGAATACATCATTCTCTTGACTTTACTCTCTTCCTGCAAATAATATATCCAAATAAAGAATCGAATGATTACTATACTTTAAGTTGCATAATTTCATCCGTCCATATAAGTGATGAATCTCCCTATCATCACACAGTTTATTATTCCCAAAAAGAAGATAAACTAAAATCATAGGATGGGATGTGAATTCTATTGATGATTAAGGTGTTTATGGTTCCCAATAGAAGAAACAAGAATCAGCCTTAAGTACGAATGACCTAATTTTAAAAGCTTAATTAATTTGATTTAAAGGCACATAAATCTTCAAATCACCTAGTAATTAAATACACAAAGTAATAGAAAAAAATTAAAATCAAACTTTATGGTATAATTACAATTTGAAGGAAAAATTAGTAACTGGCCTATATATGTGCACATGACTATCCGAATCAACAGGGCTAAAAAGATTTGCAAAATTAAAGTACATCACAAACCCTTTCTTCTACAGGATTTTGCTTTAGACAACATGGTGGACAAAAATCTAAGTGGGAAACATGAAAACGTATACTATGTGCTATAATTTTCAAAGTTATCAACATCTGCAAATTTTCCATGGGCCACTTACACTGAGTTTTCCTTCTTCTTTTTTCCTCTATTCGTTGTTAAATGGGGTTGCTTTTGTGCAATTATATGAGTGATCATTTTATATTTTAAGTCTGAGTTCCACCATTCCAAGATAACTCCACTTTATGCACAGAGACGCATATACGCACAGAGTTTTGACAGATGAAATATTTTCTTTTGCCTTTTGATCTAATTAATTGTTGATATTTCCTCTATTAACAAATTAATATCTCCCCCTAAGGTTGAGGATAAATTTAAATTTTTTAATCAAAGTGCATTTCAAATTTGATTCTCAAATAAATATAATTTTTTGTGGTTTGTGAATCTCATAAATCTTACATGAATAACATGACATAATAGGATCATAAATTGATGAAAGTATATGGAACTTGTCCTAAACATTGATCCATTTCTCTAAAATAATAATGGATTTAGACTCTTTATTTCTTATTTGTCCATATAATGACATAATTTCTTTTAGAATCCACAATTTTTTTAGTGAAATATGTTATTTTAATAAAAAAAAAAGACTTTTGTATTTATCTTTCATAAATTCACATCATCCATTTCTTTTAGAAAAAAAGAGCATCCATATTCAATAACAATTAATGTGTTATCTTAATTTTTTTATTATTTATTTCATATCAAAATTTGAAAGATAAAATAGAAATTAAAAAAAAAAAAAAAGTGAGGGCCCGTGGGAGACCTTGGTGGGTAGCAGAAAGATGGACTGATAATCCCATGTTTGCCTTTTGTGCAGTGATTTGAACAGCATATTGCTTTTAGTGACTAAGCTCATGGCTCGCTCTCAAGTCATCAGGCCAACATTATATAGTGGGAAGCAACTTTTATGGATTTTGGATAGGCTCTTGTTTGTACTATTAGTACTCTTTTATTTGTTACTTGCTGATCACACCCCGTGGCAGAAACTTTTATTCTTGGTTTCTCCCTTTCTTACACATATATATGTACACACACAAGAGTGCAAACACAGTACATAGGCAATTCCACATTTACAAATACAATTATCTGCATCAGGACAATATATATCTACACGAAGGACAGCAATTCCTAACGAGATTAATCATCTTGTCATTCACTCATTTGTTTCAAACTTGCCAATAATTCTTTGATCTAATCATATAACCATTCTTCTATTAGTATTAAGACCAGAGATTCTATTCTTAAATTTTTTTTTCATAATTATTAGTTTTCATTTGAACCATACGGTAGTTTTAATTAATTTTCAACTTTTTTTTTTCCTTCACATTCCGAATTCAATCAATTTGGATTCTTTATGTATATGAATTTTAGTGACTTAATCATTTTTATTATCACAAAAAAGGATAAAATAACATATATTTCTCAACTTTGAATTCCTATGCAATTCATAACCTTTTTTATAACTAAACAATTGAGAAACTATTAAGGAACAGATAGATATTATTTTAAATTCTAATTCAAACAACAAAAAAAGAAAGTTTCAAAATTTTTATCACATGTTACTACTACGTTACTAAAAAAATATTTGGTATTCATAAATTTCATTATATGGCTTTTTTTATTAGATAAACATTACAGAAAGCCTTATAATATGCAAAAGTAGTATGAATCTTATTATTGCATGTGTATGAGTGTGTCATATAACATGTTCCCATTCAACTATATGTCTCTGCAATTAAGTGAACCAGAAGGATGAATGCTTTTAGTTTTAAATGTCTAATTACTTATTCTATGATTTGCCAATCATATATTCATACTTTCTTTTAAATATATTTTTTAGCTGACAAGAAATTCAACTTATAATTTCTACTTAAACTCCCTCTTCCTTTTATCATTTGGGCTAAGCGAGCATAACTGTAACAATGTAATATTAGGTTTGAATAATAAAAAAAAGCTCTCCGTTCTTTCCTCAAGACTCCAAGTGCCCACTAGAATTACCGTGATTCAAAAGTTTTCCAACCCTAAACTTTTCTAGTGACAAACAAAAAATTGCAAATTATCTGTTCAACTTTGAGATAATTATATTTAATATCCATAACTATTAATTTTTTTAATTATCCTAAAAAATATTTATAAGTGATAAATTGTATCTAAATAAGATTTTTTTAATAATTTTGAAAAGAATCTAATTATCATATTTTACTGATATAAAGATAAAAATATAAGAATTACGATCATATATTTTTCTACTTACATTAAATAAATAAATAATATCAAAATAATTAAAATATCCAAAAAATAGGAGAAAAAAATTGATAGAATAGTATATAAGGATCGCTCCCAAATTAGAATTACAAAACTTTCACATTATACTTGATTTTTTCATTAAGTTTTGTGTCAAACCAAGTAAGTTTACCTCTCAAATCATTTATAAGATGGATGTCAGGTGCAATTTACTACTTATGAATAGTTTTTGGGGTGATTGAAAATATTAATAGTTGTAGGTATTAAATGCAATTATCTAAAATTAGAGGGGGAGTTTGCATTAAAAAAAAAAACCTAAAAGTGACTTTGTTATTTGGGTTTGGGCTGAAAAGAGATTCCGTAATAGCTCCTCTACACATCCTGAAAGAGAAAACGGGCTTAGCCCAGAAAAATTAGAGTTCATCACCGCTATAAGGTCCATCTCAGAGGAGGGATACTAAAGTGATTTTACCAGTTTTGCAAGGGTAAAATGCTTCCTATTTCTAGGGTTTATGAGCAGTCCCTTTAACCTCTTGCGCTATTGTGCCTGCGGGAGTTCGAAGTTCGCAGGTCTTTTAGGAAAGCCATAGCCAAAAATGGTATTTTTCAAATTTCGATCTTCATTGATTCCTTTAGTTTATGCAGTTTCTCTACTATGTAATGTGTGTTTTTCATTGATTGCAATCATTTGGTTTTGATTTTGATTTTGTCTCTACTTGCTATCTGGGAAAGACATTATCTTCTTTCAGTTTCATTTCGCAAAAATGTGCAGGATATTATATCGGTGTTTATATCTGAGCATAGATTTGTGTTGTCTTTTGGTGTCTCAAGCAACTGTTCTTTTGAGTCTGTTGGATTCTTTCTATAATATGTTCTATGACGAGGTGGTAGAAACAAATGTATGTTACAGTACCAATCACGCTAGCTAAGTTTTAGGCAAATAGTTACCTGCTGATAAAGTAATGGAGTTATATTAAAGCTCAAATCTGAAAATGTCTTCAATTTTCCTAATGGTAACGAAATGAAGCAAAACAATTTATGGCAGAAATAAACAAAGGATGGTC
>JANHAO010019422.1:0-13234 GCA_026873985.1 Saraca asoca
TCTTAACTGCTTAGGATAGATTCATTAATCATTTCAAGGCTTCTTGTTATGGTTTTCATCAATTGAATGAACCTTAAGTGACTAACGATGCATTAATCTCAAGTTAGTTGGTTCCTTTGACTGGTTGCATGTGTTTGTTGTAGTTTTAGTTTCTGTTTTTGTTAGTTTATGTTAGATAGCTTAATTCTGCCAACCCCCCCTCCAATTCATCTCCTAATATCATTGATATTATTATCTTAAAATGATCCTTGGGTTCGACCTGGGTTGCCTATGCTACAAGTTAGTTTAGGTAACTTCAGTTTATAAATTTCTAATTCGATTGGCCTCGACACACGCGATCAGTGATATTTTATAATCTTTTTATATACAATTCTTTTTTAAAGAAAAATTACAATATCTTGCACTAAAAATATTGAAAATTTATAATTTTTAAAATATTTTTAACTTTTTTAGTATGCACTAAAAAAAAGAATTTGTTCTTTAACACTCGCCCTTAAGGTAGAATTCCTAACTCTGCCATTTAGAGAGTTAAGTCTTTATTATGTTTGGGATATAACTGAAGGCAAGCATTTTAAATAAATTACTGATAAAATTAGATTCAACTGCATTTAGGAATATAAGATATGTGTTTATTTTTAATTTTTTCCTATACTGCTTTAATTTACTGTACTAGGTGCTTATTTGTTATGATGATTAGAATATTCAATAATCAATTATAAATCAAATAATTAATTATAATACTTTTTAGAGATGTTTAATATATCGACTAAAATCTTTCAGTAATTAGTTATAGATGATAAGCCCAAATAAACAAAAAACAACTTTAAGTAACTTCTTTTTAATTAGGAATATAGAAAAAGAAATATTCATATTTATGCTCATATTATTCTCATTTTTTCTTCTTTTTATCATCATTGACCTTACTCTAATAATAACAACAAAATCTCTTTTTTCTCTCTCTTTATTTATTGTCTTTTTTCGTAATTTAATACTAAAAGTAATTTTTCTATATATCATTCAAACAAAAATAGATTATATATAATCAATTATCAAAAGATGTTAACAGAAAGGCATTTGGTTTACATAAAATTTTACAAGAATTATAACTTTCTAGGAAGTAAAAAATGCTTAGATTGTTCGGTTAGCCACTAACTCAAAAAATAGGGAAAGTTGTACTTCCTAAGAAGCTCTACTTTCTACAAAGCATGAGAAATTGTTTATCCAACCCCTAGGTGAGTTCTATTTCCTATGGTATTAATGAAACAAAAATATAAAACTATATTTTCAAAATTTAAATAATGGTAAGAGTACTTTTTTGAAAACTTATCTAGTATCTTGGCAAAAATATATATATAACTTTTCTGTGAGATATTTTGGTGATTTTGATAATACTTCTTGAGAAATTTATAATTGAACTAAACACCATATAAGAACTTATTTTCTTGGAAGTTTCACTTTGTCAATGCCAACTAAACAACTTTTAGCACTTTTCAAGAAGTTCACATAGGAATTTACATATTGAAAAGTTCAACTTCTTTTAGAAACTTACTTCTTGTGTGAACCAAACAACTTTCAAATGTAAAATGAATTATATATAATTAATTATTAATAATTAATTATGTTTATAATCAATTATTCTATTGCTACACCAAATGACAAATTTTAACATTTTAAGTCTTTTGAAAACTTCAGTAGAGCTATGTATAGGATTTGAAACTTTATGGGGATATGTAACACTAGATTTTAGTTTGAAGGGGTTATTGTGTTTTGTGTTAGTCTTGGAAAAATCAAATAAGATTTGTGATCTTGCCCTTATTCCTTTAGGGGAATGTTATACTGTTTATTAATTTAAATGAATTTAATAACTGAGTCAATTATAATGTAATTGTTAACTTTGATTTTCAAGTAAATGTGCAATAGAAGACTTTCTTGTATTAGATTATAAGATTAACAATTATATTGTTTATTAACTAAATTAGCAGAAAAACCAAATTATTGAAATAATGTAGAACTGTATTAGATTTCAATATAACAGAGTTTATGCAAAAATAGAAATATAGAATTATGGAATAATTAGAATTATAGAAATTGTAATTATGTAAGAATATAAATGCAATATAGTAAAAACAATAATAAAAGATTCAAGATACAAAAATCTTTAAATGGTTCAAGTGAACGCCACTAGATTAAAACTTAGCTGTATGATCACTTTTATTGTTAACATGGAATCTAGTTTTGAACCTGTTATATGTGAAATTTGGTTCATCCTATGTGGACCTTCGAGCAGCCTGAGAGTGGCAAGGAACTAACTCAAGGAATGCTTAGATCGCTATGACTTCAGTTCGCATCGCAAAGTGACCTCCTCAGCTTGAGCTCGTGTATGATAGAACGAGCTCGACCTCTCCATCCCAAGGATGGCCACATCCCCAAGCTGAACAATCTGGCTAATGAAGTATAACTAGCGACCTAGGAGCTCGTTAGACAGAAGACCCATTCACACTCTGCCCAACAGACACACTGAGCCCACCTGCTGAAGACAATCTACAATAGCCAAATAATAGGATTTTGTCTATCTATTCTATCTTGTGTGTTAAATGTTGATGTAATAGATTTACTGCATAAGAAATTACTATTGTAATCTCCTCTCCTTTATAAATATGAGGAAGGAGCCCCTTGCAGAGGGGCACAGAGAGATATATATGTACTGGTAGAAACTCTGCCAAAAGAAAGAACCTGAGTGCCAAAACTTTGTAGAAACACTTTCACAATATTACATTACCATGGACGTAGGGTCTGGTTCTATCCGAATTTGGCCGAACCACGTTAAAAATCTTGTATCTTATTGCTGTTTTTCTCTTCTTCCTTGTGTGTTTTGCTGATTTGTTGTGTCTGAACTAGTTTACGGTTAGAGATCCCAAAAGAATCCCCTCATTGGCTAGAGTTTAGCTCAATACCAAAATCTGACATCAACAGAACTAAACTCCAGTCAACTATGATCAGTTTTTAAACCCCGAACTATTTTTTGATAGATCAAGCGAGAGATGAAGATAGTGGAGAGGAAGGAGAACAAAGGTAGACAGTGTTTTTAACGTGGTTTGGCTAAATCCGGGCGGCACCGGACCCTACGTCCACGGTGAAGTATTATTAATTTGAAGGAAAATTTACAAAGTTTTGGCTAGCTATTTCAGCCTCTCCCTTTTCTTCCCCCCTCTAACAGTCATTTCCCTATTTATAGAGGAAGAAAGGTTACATGCAATAGTTATAAGTTGTAATTCTATTACATCAAATAATAAATGAGCAAGACTCTCCAGACTATTACAAATCGGTTACTACAGGTTACTTTCTGCGGGGTTGGCCCCTCTTGTCGACTAGAATACAAGCTTGACACAGGCCTACTTGGAACTCCATCTCGTAGAGCTTTTGGCATAGGGAGATGCTTTGTCTCACGAACCAAGATCCCTGATGCGAGATAGCTACTATTCTTCAAACAATGAGTTCAAGCTTAAGGCCAATGGGATGAGCTCGAATTATGTGTGAGCTGGAACTTGGCGAGTTGGTACTTAGTGGAGCAATTCACCGAACGCACGAGCCAAGACCTCGTGCTTTCATCCTCAACGAGCTAGATGCCTTCTAGTTCAGGCTTGGCTTCTGTTAGGCCTTCGGCCTACTTTTTTTAGACTGATTTTCACCCATAACATAAGCCTCCGCAACTCTTAGTTTGCTTCACGGACTGGGAGTTGCAACTTTTGTTGTTTTAGTCAAAGTCCTTATTCTACCATGTTTGCATTTCAAGCTTTCAATCTTTCACTTTATCTAACTTTAGCCATACTTCTTTTTCTGACCTTGCCTTATAGCCGTTGGCATGGCAATCTGATTTTCTCGGGACCGTTTGATCAAGCATGATCTTTTGTCCACCGGGTCATTCACCGAACCCAAATTAGTCTATAAAGCCTGAGAAGCTCTTGTCGCTTCTTTGTGATCAGATGGACATGTTGGTTAAGCTGCCAAATACATTTGCTAGTTTGGCTTCTGGTGAAGCGTTGGGGCATGTATGGCCTACTACAAGGGGCTCTAAGGCGTAGATAGCCTACAGCATATGGCTCCTATGGATAGCTCTTTATACTAGCCATAGAGGGGATCTTATATAGATTTTGGATTATTTCTTCATGGCTTTGTCGTGATTTCCAACCTTGCCAGTCAGACTCCTAGCGTCTTTTTGAATTACACTGGGTCTGGTCTAAGAGGAACCACTGGTTGAGGAGGGATATAAGTAGGAGTGGTTGGGCTCACTGGTCTTCCTATTGGTGGGAGTTTGTCTCCCAGTAGCTGGCTTTCTGCCTTCAACAACGACTTTAGGCTTTATGCTTTGCTTTTGTATTTCCCTCCTTTTGATGTAAATTTACCTCATTGAATAAGGCCTTTTAATGAATAAGCTTCTTTGTATAGCTATTGAATGTTGTATTGGATGCCTTCATCCACTTCTGATGATGATGTATATTGTTGTAAATTAATGAAATGTTTGCATGGCCAATCGGTCGTAACTTTCTGTGAACTTTTAGCATACGGTTGCCCCAGTCAATGATAAGTAAAATTCAGCTAGGCCGCATGCGAGCTGCGCCTGGAAGGATTTTGTCAACGAGCTATGAGTATGTATTTGCATGAGAGCTACAATGAGTTTATAGCATCTTTTTGCACCTGTGCGAGCTTTCTGAGTGTTTTGTAGTGTCTCTGCACCTTAGTGAAATAATAGCTCTTTGCGGGGTGAGATCGTATATTAGTCAAATCCATACCACAACAATCTCGTTGCTCAGTCTTGCAACAATCTTATTGCTTAGTGGGACAGTAATCTCGTTGCTCAGTCTTGCAGCAATCTTGTTGCTTAGTGGGACAGCAATCTCATTACTTAGTCTTGCAGCGATCTTGTTACTCAGCGAGATAGCAATCTCATTGCTTAGTCCCATAACAATCTTGTTGCTCAATAAGACAACAATCTCATTGCTCAGTCCCACAACAATCTTGTTCCTCAATGAGACAGTAATCTTGTTGCTTAGTGGTCGATTATGGAACTTGTCTTTACCAGCAATCTTGTTGCTCAGCAAGATAGTAATCCTTTTGCTTAGACTGGGGATTATACTTTTTTTCTCCCAGCTTGCGGGATGTGGCTCGCTCTACATGTATCGATGGGGTAGGCTTCGTGCCACTCACCCTCAGAAGTCTTCACATGATGGTGAGATGAAAGCTCGTTGCTAGTTTGGTAATGTTTTCGAGTTCTAGCCAATTGATTGGGAATAAATTGAATCATCGTAGAGTAACTCTTTTTTCATGCAGCATTCCATTGGATAATTTATACAAACGTTTCAATATTGTCATTAATCTTATGAAAACATTATAGGATCAGAATATGGTTCTAATGGAGGGCTCTGGCTCTTGATCACGATTCACTAAGTCCACTGAACTTGCTATTTTGATAGCCTTACCACATAATCCTATAATCAGCCTCTTTTGATGAGGTCTTCTATGGTATCTCTTAATGCCCAACTTTCTGAGGTGGTGTGTTTGACCTCGTTATGATAAGCACAGAATCTGCTTGAGTCTCTGAACCTGGCAGAAGTCCTCATGGGCTTGGGCCTCCCAAAGTCTTCCTTGTGCCTTTCTGTGACAAAAATCCTATCTTGCATATCAGACAAGGTATTTTAGCTTTTGAAGCGACCTTGATTCTGAGGTCACTGAGGCTTTTCCTTCTTCACGAGCTGAGGATTGGGGTCATGATTGTGATTCTCATCGTTCCTCTTCTTACTTGAGGTGGAGTCGTAGGCATCCGCTCTTTGTTTAGGCTCTTCTGTATCGAAGGTCTCTTCCCATCTTATTTGCTTGGTAGATTGCTCATAGAATTTAGTGAGATCTTGAGTTGGGGACTTGTAAAGGCTTTTATACAGCTTCCCGTCCTTGTGGAGCCCCACTGAGATTGCTATTAAGATGCTTTCCTCCAATGGATTTTCTATAGAGTTGGCTCATGCCTGCACTTAGCTATGTAATCTTTCAATGATTCGCCCTTGCATTGAAACATCATTGCAAGATGACAGGGAGGTGCAAGCTACCTCTTCAATGCCTAATACTAGTCGATGAATTTCTTTTGGCATTCTTCCTAGCTATTGACCCTGCGAGCCGGGAGGCTTATAAACCACACTCAGGGTATACCTCCCAATGTGGCTGGGAAGATGCAACACTTGACTAGGGGTCAATTGTTTGAAGATCCATCTAAACATTGAACATGTCCAAGTGGTCGCATGGGTCACTGTTTCCATCATACAGTGGGATCACGAGCACTTTAAGTTTCTCTGGAAGGGGCTGTGTTTCGATCTCCATAGAGAATGGTGAGCTTTCCTTATAGCGAGGTTGATTATTCTGAGATTGGGGATGCTCCTCTAGCTATTTTAGCCTTTAGAGAATTTGCTTCATTATTGGATCTTGAGCTTCAGATTGGGGACTAGAGCTCTCAACTTGCTGTGAGCCCCCAGATCGCTAGTCATGATGATTTTCGTGAGTCTCTTTCTAAGCTTCTTCACACAATTGCTGGAGCTACGCTATGATTTCTTCTCACTTTTAAGCATCCCAAGCTTGCGCTTGTGCTAGTGCTTTAACAGTTTCAGCTAGCTCTCTTACCATGTCCTCAAAGGGTGGCCGAGGGGTTGCTGGTTGAATAGATGGAGTGCTAGAACTACTGGTGACTCTTCCTTTCGTCATTGTAGTTAGACAGAAAGATGATTCAGAAAACAGATGGGCCCTCCTTTTAGTGCCAAAATGTTGATGGTGGAATCTAGTTCTGAACTGAACTCCAGTTAACTATGATCAGTTCTTGAACCCCGAACTATTTTCTCATAGATCAAGCAAGAGATGAAGACAATGGAGAGGAAAGTGAACAAAGGCAGATAGTGTTTTTAACATGGTTCGGCTAAATTCGGACAGCACCAGACCCTACGTCTATGACAAAGTTTTATTAATTTGAAGGAAAATTTATAGAGTTTTGGCTAGTTATTCTAGCCTCTCCCTTTTCTTCCTCCCTCTAATAGTCATTTCCCTATTTATAGAAGATGAAAGGTTACATGCAATAATTACAAGTTACAATTCTATTACATTAAATAATAAATGAACAAGACTCTTTACACTATTGCAAATCGACTACTGCAGGCTACTTTCTGTAGGGTGGGCCCCTCTTAAAGGCTGGAATACAAGCTTGACACAAGCCTGCCTGGAACTCCATCTCGTAGAGCTTTTGGCATAGGGAGATGCTTTGTCTCACAAATCAAGATCCCTAATGTGGGATGACTATTGTTCTTCGAACAGCGAGGTCGAGCCTTGAGGCTAGTAGGGCAAGCTTGAATTATGTGCAAGCTGGGACTTAGTGAGCTGGGACTTAATGGAGCAATTCATCGAACACACAAACTAGGACCTCGTGCTCTCATCCTCAGCAAGTTAGATGCCTTCTAGTTCGGGCTTGGCTTCTATTGGGCCTTCAGCCTACTTTTTCAAGATCGATTTTCACCCATAACATTTATTAACTAACATAGGAATTTGATAAGGCTCCTATAAACCAGTTTTACAGCATAAGATTTTTTCTTTGGACTCTTGCAGACCTATGATACAAAAATTTTATATCTTCATCTAACTATGATCAACCTCACAACTATGAAAATCTAATAAGAATTCAATGCACCTCCTACCAATTGTAATCAACCTCACAATTCTAGAAGGATGCAAAGAGAAGGTGTCATACTCCAATCCAAGGAACGTGATCGACGTAGGTCACTGTTAGAAAACCCCCTACAAGCCTAACTATGCAAAATAACATACTAAGACACATAATTACACCAATACACAACTAAACATGAACATGTCCATTTCTATCGAAAATCCAATAGAGTTCCCTCCATTTTTCAGATGTCCTAGCACAAGGCCTATACAACAACAAAAGGGCTACATGGCCACCACAACCTATACAGTGATACAAAGTAACAATGGTCGAGAACAACACAATCTATATCCTGGTGGGTACTCCACAATTAACATATATGCATGCATACAATCGTATAACTGCCAAAACTTTACACCATTGTTATACCTTAAAACTTTGCTGGGTGTAATCCACTTAATTAGTGTTATGAGTGTTCTTTGGAACCAAGTGAACTAGGCTGACAAAGGTCCAATAGGCTAGTTAATGGTTCCATGGGCTGGTCCAATAGAAAGAGGCCCATGACCTCTAGAGTGAAGTCATGGAAACTAAATGGCAGCTCACTTCAGTATGAGCCCAGGTTGCCAAGCAAGAGTAGAACGCCTAGTGAGCTCCCTTCTTGCCGTCACTATAAAATGTCCAATCAACAGCCCGGACAAAACTTTCGACCGACAAATCAGTCCCTAGAAAAAATCAGCAATGATTTGCCTTGCATTTATTGCTTGTGCCAAGCATTTATTGCTCACTACGGTGGTAATGATAGTTTTTACAGTTTGTCAAATTACATTGGTAACCCTCTCTATGCCTATAAATAGGGAGGAGAGTCATTGTATCGAGATATAGAAAAAAAATGTGTAAAAGCTCTGTAGAAATAGCCATAGACATATGTACTATCATCATTGTGTAGTGAAACAATCGCTCAAAGCCAATACTACCACTGTAGATGTAAAGGTCATCTTAACTTTAGCCAAACCACGATAAAATTCTTCATGTTCTCTATACTCTTCCTCTGAATCTCTTGCCATCTTCTTACATTCTTTGTACTCTTAATAGCAGTTTGGTTCTTAGAATCATCGGTTGACTGATTACCAGAATTGACCATCAACATTTTGGCACACCCAGTGGGACCAAATTGCTCTTTTGTTTACTTACCAATTGATCACAATGGCAAAAGAAACATTAACTAGGAGTTCTGACACTGCCGCTAACTAGCTAGGCAACCATGGAGAGCAATGACAAAACATACTCGAAGACAAAAACCCAGTCCTAGCAAGCACTTCCTCGATCCTTCCGGAGGCTAATGGCATACAGGCTTTACGTCAATGCCAAGAAGTGCTCAAAAGTATGATCAAGAGGCTTGCTGATGCAGTCGAGGCATTGGCTCTGGCATACATCTAGAGAGCATAAATATAGGGAGAAGCCACCCAGTCGCGAAAGTGGTCCAGGAGCCGTAGGGAGAGATACCAGCACGAAAAGAGAAATTGGCTAGAGAAGGAGCCCAACGGGCCAATTCAGATTGCTCCTCCAACTCACGACCTAAAATGGAAGGATGACGAGCTCATAGGCATGACGAAAATCACTGACCCAAGAACTTACACCGTGTCGAAGGCTCGAAGGTAGGCCATGATAGTGGCAAGAATCAACGATCTAAAGTTCAAGATTTGATGATTGAGGAGCTGATACAAAAGGTGCAATGGTTGGAGAAATGTCCCTTGACCCAGGACCAATCAGGTCGTTATAAGGGGAGAACCCTGCTTTTCAAAGAGATCAAGATAGAACCTCTCCCTGACCAATTTAAGGTTCTTGCCATTTTGCCATATAATGGAAAAAGTGACCCATATGACCATTTGGATGCTTTCAACATCTAGATGGACCTCCAAACTAGCAATCCCCTAGTCAAGTGTCGAGTCTTTCCAGCTACTCTTGGGGATATGCCACGAGCATGGTTCAGAGGTCTTCCAGCTTGTAACATCAGTAGCTGGAAGGAATGCCAAAATAAATTTATCAACCAATATGGAGCCCTTAAGAAGCAACTCACACCATCTTGCCACCTGGTGACAATTTTCCAATGGAGGGATGAATTATTGAATGACTACATCATGAGATTTTGATGTGAGGTTAGCAACGTGGAAAATCCTTCCGACGACAACATCTTAATAGCGATTTCAGTGAGACTTCATAGAGACGGGAAGCTATACGAAAGTACATACAAATCCCTAGTGAAAAGCTTGGGGGAATTCTATGAGTGGGTCACTAAAGAAGTCAAGTGGGAGGAAACTTTCAATCCAAAAAAGTCTGGATAGAAGGGCGAAGCGAGTGGCTCTTCTTTTAGCTAGAACGAGAGAAGGAACAATAGTGGCAAGAGTAGAATGGGCTAGACCAATGATGCAGGTGTCCAACCTGCTAAGAAAGCTAGGACAGAGTGACTTGAGCCCCGAGGTCGCCATGATAACTATAGTATCCTGTCCAATACTCTGGAGAGGATATACATCACAGAAAAGTATAGGGAGAATTTTGGATGACCTAGGCCCTTACTGACCGCTTTAAAGTATAGGGACACCAATAGGTTTTGTGCCTACTGCAATGACATTGGGCACACTACCTCTAAATGCAAGTCATTCAAAGACGTAATTGAGTACCTAATCAGGATAGGTTGCTTGAAAGATTATATAGTGTGACCCACAAGTCAGTGATCTCAGTAGCAGACAACGCAACCTACCCAGAATGATGAACAGGAGCAAACAACAGTGGTCAAAACCATCTTCACGATCCATGGAGGATCGTACATTGTGGGAACCTCACGTAGCTCGTGTGAATGGTATGTACAAAACGTGAGCTATGTCTTATCTATGGGATGTGGGTGTGACAAACCCGCTAAGAAAGCCAGGGCTATTTCTGAATGCATCACCTTTGTAGACGACAATGCACGGGGAATCCAGTCCCTTCATAATGACGCTCTTATCATTAGAGCCGAGATCAGCAACGTTAAGGTGTGAAGGATCATGTTAGATACCAGTAGCTCAGTAAACATCATGTACAGAAGGTGCTTTGAATAGATGGGATTGAACCAGAGTGATCTTAAACCTTCGCCTGAACCTCTTTTTAGCTTCACTGGTAATACAATATTTCCTATAGGGAAAGTCAAACTTCCTATTACTTTAGGAGACAAAAACCATCAGTCCATGATTCTAGCTAACTTCTTGGTCATAGACTACCCTTTGGCTTATAACATAGTGTTGGGATGACCAGCGATGAACAATTTAGATCTGGCCATGTCCACTAGAAAGCTGACAGTGTGGTTACTAACCTCAAATAGAGTCAGGTGTGTACAAGGTGAGCAGTACATAGCCCGGTGATGTTATGAGGATGCTGTCAAGCTCAAGGAGAAGGGAAAAAGAGTTGATGTGGTATCTAATGAAGAACCCCAAGCTCTAAGCTCAGCTACGATCAATCACGATCTCAACCCCCATGACCTGGAAGAAGACAGGGAGACCAAACCAATAGAAGAACTCAAAAAGATAAGGGTTGGTAAGGTAGATGACAAGAAGTGCCTCAAGCTCAGAAAGAACCTACCCCTCGATATAAAGGTCTAGCTAGCTAATTTCCTCAAAGCAAACTTGGATATCTTTGCTTGGAATCATAAGGATATGGTGGGGATTGACCCCAAAATTTTGTCGCATAAGTTGAATATTGATCCTCACCACTATGAGTTTGTCAGAAAAGGAGATCGCTAATCGCTAAGTGCTCTAATGCCCTGAAGGAAGAATTAGATAGACTACTGGCAAAAGGTTCACTACCCAGTCAAGGTAGCTAATCTTATCTTAATGAAAAAGAAGAATAGAAAGTGGAAGACATGCATCGACTTTATAGACCTCAACAAGGCACGCCCAAAGAATAGCTTCCCCTTACCAAGGATTGACCAGCTCGTTAATGCGATAGCCAGGCATCAACTCCTCAGTTTTATGGATGCATACTCTAGGTATAACCAGATACGCATGGAGCCTCAAGATGTGGAGCACACTTCATTCATCATGGATCGAAGAATATATTGCTATAAGGTGATGCCCTTCAGGCTAAAAAATGCAGGAGCAATCTACCAACGACTAGTCAGCATGATGTTCAAAGATCAGATTAGGAAGACTATAGAGGTCTATATGAATGATATGCTTGTAAAGTCTGGATAGGTCATGAATCATGTAAAGGATCTAGATGAAATGTTCTAGATTCTAAGGAAATATCAAATGAAATTGAATCCACTTAAGTGTGTGTTTGGAGTAGCCTCGGGAAAATTTCTTGAGTTCATGGTCATTAACAGAGGAATAAAGGCAAACTCGGAGAAAATCAAGGCACTCATTGATATGAGATCACCAACTGGGATTAAAAATATCCAAAGCCTAACTGGCTGAGTCGTGACACTTAGCATATTCATCTCAAAAGCAACAGACAGATGTCTACTGTTTAACGTCTTGAGGAAAGCAAAACAGTTTGAATGGAGCAAAGAAATTGAAGCTGCCTTTATGCAATTAAAAGAGTACATGGGTCGAGCTCCATTGTTGTCCAAACTGCAAGAAAGTGAGAAGCTCATTCTTTACTTGGGAGTATCTCAACATTCTATTAGTGCAGCCTTTGTCCAAGAAGAAAGCAGAGCGCAACTCCCATTGTACTATGTGAGCAAGAGGTTGCTAAATGCAAAAGAAAACTATACTCCCATAAAGAAGCTTGTTTATTATCTTGTTGTCATGTCTAGAAAACTGCAACCTTACTTTCAAGCCCATACCATTGAGGTGCTTACTTAGTATCTGTTAAGGTAGACTCTTCAGAAGATGGACGCCTCTGGTCGTTTGCTTAAATAGGCAATCGAGCTTGCCTAATTTGACATCCATTACAAATCGAGGTTGGCAATTGAGGGACAAGTTTTAGCTGACTTCATAGCAAAATTTATTGAACCTGCTAGGGAAGAGATGGAAACTTCAGAAGGTCTATGGTGGGAGCACTATATAGATAGGCCCTCATGTGAGCAGAAGGTAAGAACAAGAATCCTTTTAATCAATACAGAAAGGCATAAAATCCTCTGTGCTCTAAGGTTCAAATTCTGAGCTACTAAAAATGAAGTAAAATATGAAGCACTACTCGTAGGACTCTATCTGGCAAAAGAGGTATGAGTTGAAAATTTGAAGATCTTTAAGGACTCTCAACTCATCGTTTGTCACGTGAAAGGGGAATATCAAGCAAAGGGACCAAAAATGGCTATCTACCTTCAAAGGGCTTAGGAGTTACTTAACAAATTTTGAAGGTACGAGATCAGCCAGATTCCCCAAGCTCAAAACTCGCATGCAGATACGTTAGCTCGCTTGGCCACAATAAGGGACATAGACTTTTTAGGTGCAATACTGGTGGAAACTCTTCTGTCTCCAAGCATTGAGCAAAAAGATGCTGTAATGACAACCATTGTGGCACATGGCTCATGGATGAGTCCTATCTTGAAGTACCTATAGGATGGTGAAC
>JANHAO010019423.1:0-13223 GCA_026873985.1 Saraca asoca
CGGGCCTAAACGGGCCAAGTCCAACGGACCGCGGTCCAAGCGGACCAAATCCGCACGGATACGGACCGGTCCGCGGGCCGAAACGAACCGGGACTAAAGTGAAAATTTGTAAGGACTAAATTGAAAAATTTTTATTCGGATGGGTCTTTGTAAAAGATTATGACAAGTTTAGGGGCTAAAACATAATTTTTTCCATTTTCTTTACAAAACAGACCGGTCCGTGGATCGGTCCGGACCATAAACGGACCGGACTAGACCGGCAACTCACGGGCTCGTTTTAATACGGGCCCAAACGAACTGAGCCCGTTTAGGCCCGGTCCGTGTGGATTTTGGTCCGGTCCGCCCTGGTCCATCCGTTTTACACCCCTATCAAAGACTAATGGTGTGTAAGCATTGCATCAATGCCAGGAGGCGCTTGAGAATACTATCAGGAGACTTGTTGATGTAGTTACAATGTTAACCTAGGTGCACACCCACGGGGCCCAAAAACAAGCTAAAGCTACACCAGTTGGGAGAACATACTAGGGACCACAGAAAGATGTGCTTGTTCAGGGAGAAAATCAAGCTGGGAAAAGACCTTGATAAGTGAACTCAGTCCGCTCCTCTAGCTTGTGATCTAAATCATAGGAACGTTGAGATCACAGACATGATAGAAATCGATGACCTGGGAGCTCACATTACACTGAGGGCTCAAATGCAAGTCATGATAATACCAGGGGACGGTGGTCTAAAACACAAGATTTAGTTGTGGAGGAATTATTACAGAGGGTGTAGTAGTTCGAAAAGCACCCTTCAGCTTAAGACCAGTCAAATCACTATGAGGAGAGGACCCCATTTTCAGGGAAATCAAGACGAAACCTCTCCCTTACTGATTCAAGGTCCCTGCCATCCCATCGTATGAAAGGAAAAGTGATTCTTGTGATCATCTAGATGCCTTCAATATCTAGATAGATATCCAAACAAGTAATCCCCTGGTCAAATGTTGTGTTTTTCTAGCTACTCTCAAAGATGTACCCCAGGTGTGGTTCAAGGACCTTCTGGCTCACAGTATTAGTAGTTGGAAGGAATGCCCAGAAAGATTTATTGACCAGTACAAGGCTCTGAGAAGGCAGCTCATATCATCCTGTCACCTCATTATGATTTTTCAGTGGAAGAATGAGTCGATGAAGGACTATATTACAAGATTTCACAACGAGGTGAATAACATAGAAAGCCCCTCTGATGATAGCATCCTGACAGTGATCTCAGTGGGACTTCGTAAAGATAGGAACCTGTATGAGAGGATATACAAGTCCCCAGTGAGAGATCAAGTAGAATTCTATGAGTGAGTTACAAAGGAGGTTAGATGGGAGGAGACCTTTGGTTCAAAGAAGCTCGAACAAAAGAATGATGTGGGTGGCCTTCAATCAAAATAAGAGAGGGAGTAGCTGCGAAAAAGGCAAGATGGGTTAAAATGATGGCATCGGAGTCCAACCAGCCAAGAAGATCAAAAGGGAATGACTAGAGCCCCAAGGTTGCCATGATAATTACAGTATCCTTTTTGACACCCCTGAGAGAATATATGCCACTGAGAAGCACAAGAAAGATTTTGGGCACCCTAGACCCTTGAAGACTCCACATAAGTACAAGGATGCTAGCAGGTTCTGTGCCTACTATAACGACATCTAGCATAGCACCTCTGAATGCAGGTTACTTGAGGATAAGATTGAAGATCTAATTAGAAGAGGTTGCCTAAGAGACTATGTAGTCTGACTCACAGGGCAGTAACCTTAACACTCCTAACCATTAGCACAGCCATCCCAGCGAGCCGAACAAGAGCAAATGGCCATGGTTAGAACTATCTATAGTTACCATAATGGGCCATATATTACAAACACTTCATGGAGGTCACACAAGCATTACATATTAAGTGCGAGCTATGTCCTATCCATGGGCTATGAACTGGAAAAGCCCACCAAGAGAGGTAGTCACTTTTGTCAATGATGATGCACGGGGGATCCAATCACCACACAACAATGCCTTTTCATACAGGCCAAGATTAGCAATACCAAAGTGCAGACGATCATGCTAGACACCGATAGCTTAGTCAATGTTATGTACAAAAAGTGCTTTGAACAAATAGGACAGAGTGAAAGCCACTTAAAACCTTCACCTTAGGCCTTCTTTGGCTTCACGGGAGATGCAATCTTTTTGGTAGGACAAGTCAAACTCCCCATTACTTTGGGAGGCAGAGATTGTCAAGCCACCATCCTAGCTGATTTCCTGATCATTGATTACCCCTCGACATACAATATAGTGTTGGGACGATCAACAATAAATGACCTGGATATGGTCATGTCGACTAAAACATTGACAGTTTGGTTCCTAAGCCCTAATGAAGTCGGCTACGTACGAGGTGAACAATATACTACCTGATGATGCTATAAGGATGCAGTCAAGATCGAGGACAAAGAGAAGAGAGTTAACATGGTTTCAAGCAGGGAACCCCGAGCTTCAAGCACGACGAGAGTCAGTCACGACCTTGACCCCCGCAACCTGGATGTAAATAGGGAAATTAGGCCACAAAAAAGCTCGAGAAAGTGCAGGTTAGCGTGGTAGACAGTGAAAGGTGTCTCAAGCTAGGAAAGACCTTACCCCCCCTCCGGATGTGAAAGTTTAGCTAGTTGATTTCTTCAAGGCAAACTTAGACATTTTTGCTTGGAATCATGAGGATATGATAGGGATTGATCCCAAGGTTATGTTGCATAAGCTGAACATAAATCCCTTTCATAAACCAATTTGCTAAAAAAGGAGGCCACTGACCACTAAATAGTCTATTGCTCTCAAAGAAGAAGTAGACAGGCTTTTGGCAAACAAGTTCATTTCTAGATGGGTCAAGGCACTTAGCAGATTCATTTCTAAAGTAACAGATAGATGCTTGCCATTTTTTGATATTATGAGGAAAGCTAAGCGATTCAAATGGACTGAGGAATGTGAGGCTACATTCTAGCACCTGAAAGAATATATGGGCCGAGCTCTATTGTTATGAAAGCTGTAGGAAGGTGAAAAACTTATTCTTTACCAGGGAATGTCCCAATACACCATAAACACAGCTCTTGTTCGAGAGGAAAATGGAGCCTAGCTCTGCTTTATTATGTGAGCAAAAGGCTGTTGAATGCAGAGGAGAATTACACACCTATGGAGAAGCTTGCTTATTGTCTCATGGTTGCCTCTAGGAAATTGTGGCCTTACTTCTAGGTGCATACCATCGAGGTGCGCACTTAGTACCTATTGAGGCAGACTCTACAAAAGACTGACGCCTAATGTTGCTTGCTTAAATGGGCCACCAAGCTATCCCAATTCGACATCTAATACAAACCAAGGTTGACAATCAAGGGGTAGGCCTTAGCAAACTTCATAGTAGAGTTTATCAGACTAGTAGGGAAGGAGGCTGAAACTCCAGAAAGCCTATGGTGGCAGCTCTATGTAAATGGCTCCTCTTGTAAGCAAAAAGTGAGGGCAGGAATACTATTAATAAGCTCAGAAGGACATAAAATCCTTTGTACATTTCGATTTGAATTCTAGGCCACTAATAATGAGGTAGAATATGAAGCACTGCTCATAGGACTTCGTCTAGCTAGAGAGGTATGAGCTGAAAATTTAAGAATATTTAGTGACTCTTAGCTTGTTGTGTGTCATATAAAAGGTGAATATCAAGCAAATGGATCAAGGATGGCTATCTACCTCTAAAAGGTCCAAGAATTACTTAATAACTTCCAGAGGTACAAGATCAATCAGATCTTTCAAGCCCAGAATGCACATGCAGATGTGCTAGCTTGCTTGGCCGCAACTAAGGACGCAGATTTGTCAGGTGCAATCCTGGTGGAAGTTTTTTCATCACCAACTATCAAATAGAAGGACGTCCTAATGATGATTGTTATGGCCCAAGGCTCGTGGATGAGCCCCATATTAAAATATTCATGAGATGGTGAGTTACCAAACGACAAATTAGAAGCGCGTTGTATGCTAGCTCGAGCTGCTTGATATTATATTATCGATAATATGCTTTATAGAAGGGGCTTTTCAACCCCACTCCTCAGATGCATCGATGGCCCTAATTGTGATGCTTTCCTAGAAGAAATTTATGCTGGACATTGTGGAAACCATGCTGGGGAGCTATCTCTGGCTCAAAAAGCACTCTGGTAAGGCTTCTTCTGGCCAACTATGAAAAAGGATGTGATCGACCTGTTAGACGGTGCGATAAATGTCAAAGGTTTGCCAAGACCCCCTGAGCTCCTCTTGTCTGCCTTCAACAAATAGTCAACCCTTGGCCCTTCACGATTTGTGGTATAGATTTGATTGGGCCTATCCATATAGGTCAAGAAAACTGCAAGCACGTAGTAGTAGTCGTTGACTATTTTACTAAGTGGGTAGAAGTAATGGAATTGGCTGAGATCTTCATCCAAGATTGAAAAATTTGTGTGGAATAATATCATTTGCCAATTCGGGGTGCCCCAACAGATCATAATAGACAACAAGACTTAGTTTACTAGTGAGCAGTTCATCAATTTCTACAATGACCTCAGAATTGAAAAAAGCTTCTTGGCAGTAGATCGTCCTTAGACCAATTGGCAGGTCAAAGTTGTGAACAAGATCATCAAGCAGATTTTGAAAATGAAACTGGAGGCTAGAAAGGGAGCATAGGTAGATAAGCTACCTAAGGTCCTCTGGGCCTATAGAACCATAGCTCGTTCTACCACAGGAGAAACCCCTTTCTCTTTGGTCTACGGGTTTGAAGCAAAGATACTAGCAGAATTCAAAGTAACCTCACACTAGAGAGTTACTTTCAATTCGAAGGAAAATAATCAACTACTCATTGCAAACCTTGACCTCCTCGAAGAAGTAAGGGACATGGCTTACTTTAGGGTTGTAGCTCACCAAGAGCGGGTTGCAAGGTATTATAATAGAAAAGTCTAAGCTTGAAGTTACAGAGTAGGCAATCTCATGTTGCACCTTATCTCGCCTGGAGCTCGCAAACCTAGCGAAGGAACCTTGGGTCCAAACTGGGAAAGACCATTCATAGTAAAGAAGAATTTGGGCAACAGGTCATACCACTTGGCTAACATAAATGGGGCTAAATTCTTTCAGGCATGGAATGCATCGCATCTCCGGCCATATTATTAATAAAGGCAAGCTTGGCCTTGTAAATCTGTAACATTCTTTAAAATTTTGAATAAAATGGTCCAAAAATTCCTTTTTTGATTCTATGTTTAGAGAGTTCTCCAATGTATTCCCTCAAAGTTAACCTTACTTGTACTTGACAAAGATACTATATTCTAAGATAACAGCCCGACCAACTATCCCAAGGGACAATAAAGCTCATGTCTATCAACTATAATCTACGTTGGTAGCATAACCCACTTACAACTAATTAACTCGCATATCTAGCATTTAGATTGGTAGCTTGATTCAAAAGATAAAAAGCTACCAACTGATTTAACATCCCAGCACAAAGTCACAGTTTGCTAGCAAAATATTCAGATCCTCGACTAAAGAAAAATCCAAAAGAAAGATCAAAACAAATAAAAGAAATTTGCCTAATAGTTCACACAGATTAACAGAGAGATCTCAATTACAATAAACATGAAGAAAAAGTTTAGGAATATGGGCCTGAAGCAAAAATATGGGGGCATTATCTAGAAGAGGTTGGATGATCAGATGGGTCCTAAGGAGCTGAGGAGTTAACAATAGGCATAGGTGGATTCTTTGTCATTTGCTCTTTAGGACTTGCCATGGTTGTTTCTTGCATCAACGAGCTGCTCTCAGCCTAGTTATTGTCCTGAGCAGGAAGTTCACTATTGGTTTTAGCACCTGGAGTTGAGGTTGCCTTTGCATCCCTTATGAAGCCTTGAATGATCACCTCAATCTCTCTGCCAAAGAATGCAAAGTCGAAATCTGGATGTTTCTACCACAAAGTATACATGAAGCTATTCGTAGTATAAAAAATTACAGCCTTTTTAGCCTGCATGATCATGGCAAAGGTTTCTTTTTTGATCCAAGCAGTCTCCTCTTCAGCCTACTTCGCCCTATCCTTATACGAGCTACCTTCTCCCAAATAGCCTGTGTCCTTTTCTTGAGAACCTCAGCTCCCCTCGCCAACACTGCCATCTCCTCTCACCTCTGCCTCAGCTTATCATTGGCCTTATGAAGTCTTGAAAGCAAGTTGGTTACTTCACGAGCCAAGGCTTCCTTAGCCTTTTTCCTCATAGCATCAATGCTCTACAGCTAGGCCTTGACATGCTCCAGCTTCTTTCTTAGCTCCATTGCCTTCTTAGTCACGATAGCCAAATCGTGCTACAGCTTTCCTTGCTCCTCTTCCTAAAGCAAGACCTCATCACTAAGTTTCATTGTCTCCAATGCCCCATGGAAAGATCAAATGGGATTAGATCACCTACCAAAGGATAAGAAAATTAGGGAAGAATGATACTAACCAGTAGACAATGACGGGCTAGTATGCTGAGCAAAGTGCTACCATATATCTCCTCTTTCTCCAGCGACTTCATGTGGCTCCCCAGAATCCAATCCACATTATTGTGAAGAACATCGTAGAATGCCAGCGTCTTTAGACCTAGGCCTTCAGACACATTCCCCTGTGAATTCTTGGACTCCTCCTTTGGGATGATAGCGATCTCCTTTCCTTTGATAGTCCTTTATTTCTTAGGAGGAGGCTTGGTTAAAGACCCTTCACAATCAAGAGATCTCGATGGCACCCTCTCGACCTCAGTCGATCCCAGTTGAGAAATAGGAATCGATACCAATAACGTCCCCTCCATGGCTATTGAAGAGGAAGGAAGACTGACTTGAGCAAATGCCAGAGTGACAGCACCCTTTGACCTGGCTGAGGGAGGAGTTCTGATCAAATTAACTCTCCCTATGTCGCTTCACTCACTAAAATTGGCTGGAGCGACCTCCCTTACTCCACGAGCTCTGATGTCTCATGAGCTATCGAGAAACACTCTACCAAGAGCAAGAGAAAGCCTTTGAGCCTGTAAATGCTCTTCGTTGAATTTCAAGTCATTTTGCATATCATCGAAGATAGAAAATTGATCAAGCACCTTAATCTTCTCTGCACTCAACTCTGGCCTTTTTTTCCTTGCTCCATCTGTAAAAAACATAGCAAAAATTCAGACTTGAGACAAAATAAAAGATAAGATTAGCCTGTGTCCTCCCAACTCACTTACTCGGATTTAGAACGAATGAAAAATTTTGAAGATGATGCAAGGATGGGCAAGAAACATAAAACCAACGGGTCTTATAATTACCTACTTTGGACTTCCCTTTGGCGTCCCTGTGAGGTAAAACCTTCTTATATTTATAAGGATGGGCTGAAAGGTAATAAATCCCTTCTTACTATCCAATGCTCTTAATATTATAGAGATGGCAAAGGAACTTAGCCGAAGGGGGTGGAAGGCCGTTTTCTAGATGGACCAGCACTAGGGAGGTCAAGGTGGAGTATGCATTGGGAGTAAGCTGGAGGAGAGAGTTTTAATTCATTTAGGAAATCAATTATGTAAGGGGGGATTAGGAACCTAAGACTTGCATTAAGGTGTTGACATTGATGGCTATGAACTTCTTAAGAGGGTGAGCAGCATGATCGCTATGGGATGGTGCTAAAACATGGAAACCTTTTGGAAAAAAGTATGCCTTAGTGATCTCTCCGAGCTCTCTAAATTTGATACTGGAAGGGTGACGCGTGAAATGGGAGCGAGTTGTAGACCCCTCTGGTTTGAAGCAAGCTGCAAACTCACTTGCAACCTTGCCACTTTGAGAGGTCGTGCCCCCAATGACATAAAGCATCTCCCCACTCTCTTCAAACTCAATATCTTCACTAACTATTAAGTGACAGCGGCATCTACGAGGCAGAGACATCTACATAAAAAGAAGAAAGAAATGATCAGGTCACTAGATACAGACTGATCCCTAGCCCTAAGCAGTTCATCCTAAAAAAAAAAAGGTTGTGACCGCCTTAAGTCATCGAGACCCAAACTCAAAGTACAATAAGGTTTTCGGCTATTGGGCCAATGAAGCCCAAAAAACTAGTTGAGAACTTCGCCACCATCAAAAACCCTAACGCTTACCGACAAATGAACCAAATACAACTAAAAGGAAAATACATGAAAATTCAGCTAGCATTTCAATTTCTGTCAATAACAAACAAACAAACTCACAAGCCTCCTAAAAATAGAAACTCAGAAACAACAAGTCAGGGGAAGAAGCTTACCGAGCTAAATGAAGAAAAGGCTCCGAAGCGTGAGAAGAATTGATTCTTGGCAATTGGAACTTAGCTTGATGTACTCAAAAAATTGGAATGGAGCAGAAAGCGGTGGATGAAAGCAAATGGTCACAAAACCCATAGAGAAAGTGGAAAGGAAGAGTTTGAATATGACAAACTTCAAATGACAGATGAAAAAGGGAAAAACGTTTCCTAGCTTTTATTGTGCACGATTTAGCCATTAGATCCAGAAGCTCTTCAAATAACCCATGATCCAACGACTCAGTGCATGTCAATATTAAATTCAGACATATTCACTGAAGATAGTAATCATTACACTACCATAGAAATCAAAGAGTCACGTATAAAATAAGCGTATCAAACTACCTGCCAGATCACAGATCATAATCTATGAGCTACAGTTTTGGCTGTTCTACGACTAGCCTATCCAAAGGTGTACCTTCCTTATGACCTATTACTCGTAGCTTCCATGCGACCTAATAACTCATAGCTTTCATATGACCTATTCCTTGCTTCAGCTCAGGTGCACCTAATCGCCTATTGATAGCTTAGGCACACCGAATCGCTCTGGCAACCTCATGCCAATGTGTGCGCACCTAATCACCTACTATGCATTCAACCTCGCTTTAACTCAGGCACACCTAATCACCTATTGATAGCTTGGGTGCACTTAATCACCCTCGCAACCTCATACCAGTGCGTGCGCACCTAATCCTCCACTGTGCATTCAACCTTGCTTCAGCTCAAGTACATCTAATTGCCTACTGATAGCTCAGGTGCACCTAATCGCCCTTGTAACCTCATGCCAGTGCGTGTGCACTTAATCACCCACTGCGCATTCGACCTCGCTTCAACTCAGGTGCACCTAATCGCCCTCGCAATCTCATGCCAGTGTGTGCGCACCTAATCATCCATTGTGCAGTTGACCTCACTTTAGCTTAAGCGCACCTAATTGTCTACTGACAGCTCGGGTGCACCTATTTGCCCTCACGACCTCATGCCAGTGTGTGCACACCTAATCGCCCATAGCGCATTCAACCTCGCTATAGCTTAAACGCATGTAACTACCTGTGATCCTGAACTAGTTAAAGTGCCCTCTAAGTATCTAGTTTATCAAAATGCAGCTCTCATGCAATTCATTACTCACAATGCTCACACAATCAAAAGGCTTGCTTCTAGTTGAAGCACTTTGGTGCTTGGTCTCATTGTCAAATTGAAATAAACCGATTGGTTAGTTATTCGATCCATATTCATTTAGATATAATGCACAAGAGCACATGTGTAATCCTCTGCCATATATTAAACACATAGCAAAATGCGATCGAGGAAACAAGAATGATATGCACAGTTTCATTAAAATACCTCATTAGCGAGGTGAATTTATACAAGAGAATTTGAAGCACGATAATTGAGATAAACCTACAGCTATAATAAGTAGGAGGAACTGGCCTTTTAAACTATAACCTAAAAGCAAGTTAGAATGCCCCAGCTCCTCTTTCCTGTCTTCCTCCCAAGCCTAGAGTTCCTCCCTTGGCCCTGTAGCTCCCTACACTTAGAGAAATCAAACAGATTGTCTTTTCACGCAAGGAAACTAAAGAACAGAGGTGAAGAACTACCTTAATCTGCTTGACCATGTGGAGGATGCGGAGGAAGGTAACAAAGCTTCTCAGAATCCTCAAAGAGGAATTGTCCATGGAAGCTTTCGGTAACAAAACTTCCCAAGATCTTCAGAAAGGAGTTCTCTCAGCAGGTTAAAGACACCATTTAAAACTCCACCAAGGGTTCATACTGCCATGAACATGGGGGGATCATCCAAGATACCCATCAAATTTTCTCCATAAAGGGAGAAGAATGGTTTCTTGCACCTTACATATAGACTAATCTAACTCTACTGATGAATGCAAAAGATGTCCAGCTATTCTTGATCAAATGGTTCGAAAAAAAGCAAAACTACCATGCCAATAGCTATAAACTGTGCACAGTAAGAGATATGGCCAAGGTGCAGATGAAATGAAAGATTGAAACCTGACATGACAACACAACAGACTATGAACAAAGGCTTTAAGTATATGGCAGACTACAAG
This sequence comes from Saraca asoca, assembly GCA_026873985.1. Lineage (NCBI taxonomy): Eukaryota > Viridiplantae > Streptophyta > Magnoliopsida > Fabales > Fabaceae > Saraca > Saraca asoca. Next base: position 10,357 of record JANHAO010019423.1, read on the forward strand.
TGAAGGACTCAGCAGCATCGCTAACTGCAAACGAGGAACCTTGCCTACAAGAAATAACTCCCAACTCACAAAGTGAACAGAAAGTTGAGGGGTTGATGTTATGGGCATACTTCAAACTGACTAAAATAGGCCGACAAAGGCCTAACAAGCCAAAACAAGACAAGAGGGGCGGCCCAACCTAAGGTAAGGTTACAGAAGCTAGCCAGTAGGTCATCTAGTGTGAGCTTAAAGCCCCCACCAACTCAAGGTTGCAGCGAGCTACCCCCCGGGATAATTGGGCATAGCTAATGTCTTCTTGACAATCTGAAACACACTTTAACAAATTAGCCTCCAAAAACAGACAATGATTTGTCCCACATTTATTACTTGACGCCTAGTATTTATTGTTTAATGCGGCTATAATCATAGTTTAACAATGTTAAATTACAACTTTTAACTTTTCCTGCTCCTATAAATAGGAGGGAACAAGAAGAGATTTGCATGCAAAAACCCTACCAAACTACCGAGAGAACTAAGAGTATTGTAATTCTGCCAAATTGAATAGTGAAACAACTGCTAACAGCAGATACAACAAGCATGGACGTAGGGGCCATACTGACTTTAGCTTAACCACGTGAAAAACCCTGTGTTCACTTCGTTCTTCTTCTTACTCTTTACGTTTTCTTCATACTTTCATCATTTTTACAAGTAGATTGGGTTCTCGAACTCTCGGTTGACCGATTACCAAAATCAATTGTCAACATCAATTGAAGATGTTTATTTCTATTTCATATTGATGCCAGCCTAACAACAATTTAATGACCATATTACCTTTTGGGATAATAATCATCTTTTCATAATAATCATATAATCCATCTAATTAGCCTTATGATTCCATCCAATTTTTATAAATATCTCAAAGGTACACTCATTTCCCTCCAAATTGAATATATATGTTCTTTATTCTTGACTATAAAAATTAAATTGATCTTGGAATGCATTTTGATGGTCTCCATGGTTTAGATCTTCTTTACAGGACTCTCCAGTTTTGTCATTTGAGTGGAAGTGATCCTCACCTCCCACTGTCATCAATGTTGTATATTTGACAACTCCTCTAACTTTGCTGAATGAAAATTTGTTTTTAGAAAACAAAAAAGTTATTTGTAATGAATTAGAAATGTTAATAGCTTCCAAAACATCAAAGTCCTTAAACTCGTGTTAGGGGAAGGCAGGTGCATGTTGATGATTAAATTCTCTTTTGAGTGCAAAGACAAAACATTAAGGAAATGGAAATCACGAAAAAGATAAACACCATGAAATATTGCTTGCTTACACCAATTCAGCAACTCTAATCAAAACCCATACGCACCTTAATATCTTTTCCTCTTTCTTCACCAAACCTCTACTTTAATTTTGAAGCTTTATCTGACGAAACCTAGGGGACGTGTTTTATTTTCCCTTTTGAATACAAAAATCATTTTTGTTTGTTTTCTGGAAATATAGCAGACATGGGAACAACACTCTGATTCCTCTTATTCTCCCTTATCCTCTTTAACACACTACAATAAAATTCTTGGCATTATTATGCATGTTCTTTGTTCTTTGACTCCTTCAGCCTGTTATCGACGAGTTTATGGTCGGATCAAAGATTTAGTCCTTAATGTTTACAAAGTGGGACACTCAAAATTTGTAGGATTTGTCATTCAATTTTGTTCTATCTAACTAATGCCATGCTGGCAAGCAGCAGCTACGCAGTTGCTAAATTTATTATTATGTGTATTATTCTCCTCAAATATCTAATGAATTAAGTTCAGAAAAAAAATTATAAAAGTGAAAAATGGTATTTTTGGATTTCTAGAGATTAGAGAAGGATGTTTGAACAGAATTGCTCTGTTCATGTGATACAGTCAGATGATTCTTAGTTCCTTGGTTTAGCGACAAAATCTGACATGAAACTATTTGGTAAAAGTGGCCCAGAGAAAGATAAGCTGGAATGAGCCCATGCCATCTTGGAGACTAGAAACCGATTGAGATATTTAGTATTAATTTTATGTTATTTTCCTCTAAGGTGAATTAGAGGACAAAAATCCCTATTGGCCAAGTCAAAATCAATTGCAAAATTGTTGAAAGGAAGGCAGGCAAACCAAACCAACTTCACCTTGTGAAAATGATCAATTTTTCTTTAAATTAGCTTCACTGTGATTTGTTTGTCGGATTTAAATGGTGATTCTGGTAAAAATAAAAAAAAAAAGGTCCATATGCTTTTTCCTAAAAAACAAAAGCTTAAAGACTGACCTAAGAAATAGGTTTATGACAAGAAATCTTACCTTATTTTGTAAATAAGAAATATTTTTATTTCAGAATTCTATTTCTTTTGCCTTTAAGAGCAAATAGAGATTTTAACCTACTTTAATGATGATGATTATTTGCAAGTAAGTAAATTAGAACCGGATTGAAAGGACAAAGGGAGCTTTTTCTCTTTGTTTGAAATAGAAATTGCTTTTTACAATGGCCTCGTTCCAGATCTCTGTGCAACTTAAACAACTAAAATTTGACTTAAAATGTGACGAAAAGAGTCTTTCAAAATAAAATTAAACTGAAAATGGCAATAAACTTTTTCCCTAAGATGATGTTCATGTGAACCTTCATAAAAACCGCCAGCCGATTAATATCCACATTCAGATTCTTCAATTCTGATTGTTCCATTGCTTGTGGCCAAGCATCCATTTTGGACACTTTGGGACTAAAATAACTTGAAACCACCCTTGAGTTCAACAGCTCCACAACTTGGTGCCTTGTACTTATTTATTGATGCCCCTAAACTAATGGCATAGTCCATGAGCTTGTCAAATGTCCCCTGTTCAACAATCTTGATCTCAAGTGGTCCA
>JANHAO010019424.1:0-13227 GCA_026873985.1 Saraca asoca
GTACTTACAATTCAAAGTAACACTCATTTAATCAACTAAAAATTTATTTTATTTTATAAAAATATAAATTATTCTATTAATAAAAGGAGGCTAAAGTCTAAGGAATATAAACCAATCCATATCTACTTGATTTGTAAGTATAATTTAATTGTATGAATGTCTTCAATGTAACTAATATCATCTTTCTATTATCAAGAGATCAAAAAGACCAAGGAATACTAAACGATACATGTCCACTTCCATTTTATTAAATGCATACAATGAATCATACTAACAATATTATGTATGTAAACAATCAAGAGGTCTTCTTATGTAATAAACAAACACAAAGTCTTCTTATATCTTATTGTTAAAATATGGCTTCCCATCTAAAAGGTGTTCATTGATCAACCATGATTGATTAAACGCATAAAGCATTATGTGATTATAGTAAAGAGCATCCCACATACACTAACAAAGAATTGCAGCAATGGGTTTTTGAAAATTTTCACTTAACAGTTAGTCAAGGTATAATATCAAATACACTTAAGTGATCATCAAAGTATTTCTTAGTTGATGTAGAAAAAAGTGGTCAATCTAAATGACATAAACCATCCAAGTTTCCAAAAGTAGAGAAGGCTGTTTATGAGTGATTTCTTCAATACCAATGATCCATAGAGGAATTATCGTAATTTCTTATTGCAATATGAGAATTTAACTCCAGAGCTTTTAGATGTAATAAGAAAAATTAAGGACAAGATTCAATTAGGTTTGGATTTTAATAAAAAAACAAATAATAATAGACTCATATTTTAGGAAAATATACTATGCAATTTTGGTGATTATTAATTTATGATATGAATGGAACCAAAGAGTAATGTAAGGCTTTCAAAAAAAATTATTATCTTATTATTTTATAAAAATTATTAGTTTAGCTCGTTAGCCTAAGTCGGGACTGGAAAAAATTATTATTTAATAGAGGTTATTAATCTATCGAGTATTAATTTATAGAGGTTTTATTCTATAGTCAATTATTAATATGTTGCCTCAAAATATAAAGTTCTATGTATGATAAATTTTCTAACCAAGTATTTTTTTTCTTTGAATAGTAAGATTTATGTCTATATTGAAAATATGCATGCATGAACTATTAATTAATTAGTGTTGTGTAAATCAAGCATATGCAGAAGTTGGTGGACTTACTGTATAACACAAGACATTAATTATGCGTTCATTCATAGTAGGCATTCGAGGGAATGCAAAACCACTTGAGAGAGTGAGTAAATTGACAGCCTATCTAGTGGAAAGAAGTCTCAGGAAAAGCCTTGGTCTTGTGAAGAAAGCTTGACCATGTCCATAAGGGACATATTAGCTGTCAATAAAGCTACAGTCATGCTTGAGAAAGTGTGGCCACAATAAACAGTAGACATATCCTGTAGGATGGCACATCTTTTACAAAGTATTGAAATGACTACTCTACTCGAGGAATCCAAAATTGTCAGAAGGCATGAATTTTACTCAGAGGATTAAACCTGGAGGGGAATGAGATGATCCAGGAGGGATCCATTGTGCATAATCTGTGGAAGCAAGAGTGATCTGTAATTCTAATCCACAAGATTTGAGAGGAGATACTAGGGAGCTAGCACATTATAGTTGTATGATAAGTAGCAATAATACTTGTCTAGTGAGCTAAAGCTATATAGTTGCTTAATGGAATAGTGACAATGACCTCGAGGTGTAGTAGACTAGTACTACATAGTCACAAGATAAACTTTGTGGCAATGACCATGAGATTCACAATTACTCATACATAGGCAAAATGAAACTCGAGCTTAAGTGAAGGATACTCGATACTCAACCCTCATCAAAGCCATCAATTTGGGGAAGCCATCATGAGGATGCACTTAAAGGAAGAGTTTTTAGAGGAGGAATATCACTCAAGAAATGCCAAAAGAGATGGCACTAATCATCTAAGAAGTTGCTAATAGGCAATGATGTAGGGAGTAACTATGAGAGTCATGGGAGACAAGCTAGTATCATTTTTGACGAGATAACACTTAAGTATAAAAACCTAGGAGGGGTAGTGAGGACCACAATGCTAGGTTGCATCAACTCTGATTAGACTATGATGGTTGAATGATACCATGAAGGTGTCAATTCAAAAAAGGTCATGAGGATTCGATCGAGTGTGATAGTTATATAGTGGAAGTATAGTAGATTGATCAAACCAAATGCAAGCAGACTTGTAAGCAAGGTATGGGACTTGCAAGTAGGCCATGTTTTATGAGCAAGGTATAGGACTTGCACTTGAACAAGATATAAGACTTGTGTCTCTCACATCGATGGTATGGGATCATAGATGTGGGGCTATCTATTAGTAGATGTCCAAAACACTAAATAGGCACAAATGCTATGGTGGTAGCACACACTTAAGCTACAGAGGTAATGAGTCAAATTGAGAGCTATGCAGAGACAGCAAGTCAGATCCAGAATTACAAAGATAATGAGTGGAATCGACAGTTGTGCATAGACAGTGTGTCAAATCAAGAGTTATGTAGGGATAATGTGTTGTAAGCTACAGAGGTAGTGAAGTAAGCACAGGTTACAAAGGTAACTACTTGAATACTACAAAAGTAGTGGGATAGGTGAAGTTGCAGAGGCGACAGAGTTGGGAAAGCTATAGTAACAGTGACATATGAGTTTGTGTCAGGATAATAAAGTTAAGTTTATAAAGATAGAATACAAAGTCTACAGAGGCAACATCATCGAAGACACTATAGTTATGGAGGCAACTACTTAGAATTGAGGAGGGAGCAAATATGCAATGGTGCAAATTCAAGGAGACAAAGATGAGAGGAAGTCTAGGGAGAAGTTGAAGAGTAGCAAACTAATGATGGTCTTGAAAGCTATGTCAGGTTAAGGGTGTCATTTGTCAAAGCCTCTCAAATAATGTTAGCTCAAAGAGACTAGCAAAGCGATCGAGGAAGTAATTCAAGTGGAGCAAGCTAAAGATCCATATGAAGATTCAAGAAGCTAGCGCTCAAAAAGAGAAACTTTCATGGAAGCTATGTCAAATTGAGGCGTCAATAAAGGCATTGACATTTGAAGTGGGGGAGAATATCACAAGTTAACCTTTTGAACCAATATGACAAGCAAACATACTTGGTTTTAGATAAAACTTGATATAAAAATTAAGCATGAAAAGGAGGCCTAATGATGTGAATTTGGAAGCAAATTCACTTGTAGATTATTTTTCTAAATTTTTCCCATTTTAGGCGTATTTATGTCTTTTTAGCATTAATTGTTTATCCGGTACAAGTAGAAAAGCACGTGGTTACGATCCTTGCATTTTTATCTTTGTGTCCATATGAGATGACGTGTTAGAACCCTTAGGAGTTAGGAGAAAAGTCCTCATGTCAACTAGAAAAAGGTATGTATACTCTTATTGATAAGGCTTTTGCTTATATTGCTCTTCAAGGGGGCACCCATTGACTTGGTGGGGACTGTGATTTGGGCTAGGGGTCAAAGTATGGAGCTTAGAGATACTCCCCCTACACATTCAAAAATTATATAATGAGGCATTTATTAATAAAATGGAGTTATCCCTCTCCTTATTTTTAAAATGTACCTTCCCGATATGCACTAGAGGCTTCTTGTGTGGCATGTTTTTTGAGACCCGATATGTACTAATGCTTCAACTACATGCTCATGTTGGCTTGCGAACATGTTGTGCATGGGATTTTGGTTATATTGGCAACAAAATCCCCAATACCTTAAATATCTATCCAAGTATAGCTTGAATTTATTAGAAGGCTGGCATGTTGGCCAAGAGTTGGCATCATGTGCTGCACAATATCAGATAAAGAGTTGCTAGCCTATGACATTGTGACTTTTAATCACTTGGTAGAATTTCAAGGCCTCTGGTTTGAAAAGCTGCAAACCCACTCATATGATGAGGTTGATGCTTGAGTTATGTTGCTAGCTTGCTAGATTGCGAGCTCATTTCAATGCTTAAGGGTTTTGATCGAGGCTGATTGTAAGTTTGTGGTTAAAGTTGTGCTTGAGTTGATTCAATGCCTTTGAAGTATATCAGCCTATATGGAGGACATTAAGGCTATTTTAGCACAATATGATTTGATTTCCTTATTATGGGTTTCTAGATTAGGAAATTCTGTAAGTCATGAAAGGGCACAATAAGTTTTTAATGTAGTTAGGGATGGGTCTAGTTCTATATTAAGCATTCCTCCCAAAGTTGAGGATGCCTGTATTCATGATAAACTTTTGACTTTTGCTTGATTATTGCATTTTTCCTTTTCCAGCCAAAAAAAAAGCACTAAACAATTATTTATTTATCAAATAATTAAAGTACTGAGTTAAGTCATGTGAACATACTTCTAAAGTGTTAAATCTTTTAAGTTTTGAGTGTTAGCGAACTTTAATTATGATTAAAAATAATAATAAAACCCATTACCATAATCTGGATCCTTCATGCTCAATCATCAAAAAGTATATACTAGATGTGGAAGCATATTTGAATCCATAGAAGCTAATGTAATTGTGGTTCTTGCAATTCTTGATCTTCCAAATTGATAAGTATGAATTTTTTAGAAAATGTACTCTCCATTTTTTAATGATACGATATCAGAAAATAAAACCCTAGGTCCAATTTAAGGGCCATAACCACTTTGTATATATTTTTAACTTTTCTTAACTATGCTTAATTATTGCATAGTTAAAGAGATGATTTAGACCCATTTAATCTTAAACTTTATTAAATCATGATAGCATAAAATATACAATTATTATTATTATTATTATTATTATTATTATTATTATTATTATTATTATTATTATTATTATTATTATTATTATTCCATTAAAAAAATCTAACAATTTTCCACTTTGACTACATATGTATATGTATACATAACACTTTATAATTGTATATCAAAATACAACCTTATGAATTTAAAATTGCTATCATTACCAAAATCATCTCTAATCAATCTAGTCCATCAATCATATCAACATAGGATCAAAGTGATCCTCATTGCAATTATTATAGCTAGATCCATCAATGGTCATGTATATCAATAAAACCAACAACATGGATCAAGCATGGATGTGTAGCATGGAAATTTCATGCAATGTGATCTTAACACACTTATTCGAATTATCTAACCTTGTTCCTTAGATAGATCAAACCAAATAAGATCAAAGTGTAAACATATAAAATTTTTATATTGCAGTAAATAATCATAAAATATCTATAAAACATATCTACAAAAGAAAGCATCCATAAATAGAAACTCCCACTAAACTAATATATCATTAAGTGATACAACACCCATATGAGCTGTATGCTCATGAAAGACCTTGGGTGGTAAACATCTAATAAGTGGACCCGTAACCATTAAGTTTATTCCAATATTCTCTATAGATATCTGACCACTCTGAACTCTTTCTTTAACAATTAAGAACTTAATGTCTATGTGCTTTGACTTTGATGAGCTTTTATTATTGTTGGAATATAGCACTGCTGACTTATTGTCACAAAATAACTTTAATGGTCTTTCAGTACCATCCATAATTTGCAACCCAGTGACAAAATTCTGTAACCATATCCCATAATATGCTACAAATTCAACTGCCATAGTGAAAGAAGATATGAGCATCAGCTTAGCACTCTTCCAGGAAATAGCCTCCAACAAGCAGGTGGATATAACTTGAAGTGGATCCATGACTATCTTGACATCTTGCAAAATTAGAATTGGAATATCCAATGATCTCTAGCTGATTTGATCTCTTGAAAATATGCATATAGTTTTTTGCTCTATAAAGATACTACTTGACTCTTTGGACTACTTTCCAGTGATCCATTTCTGGATTGCTCAAATATCTGCCTAACATCCCAATAATGTATGTAATATCCATATACGTACAAGTCTGAGCATACATCAGACTCTCTATAGCTAAAGCATAAGGAATCTTCTGCATTTCTTTAGTTTCAAAATCATTCTTGGAGTATTGATCAAGGTTGAACTCGTTTCCTTTAGCAACAAGATTGTCACTTGGTTTATAATTCTGCATGCCAAATCTCTTAAGAACCTTCTCAATATAGTTGTTTTATGACAACCCAAGAGTACTCTGAGAGTGATCTCAGTGTATTTGTATTCCTAACACAAAAAAGGCATCACCTACATCTTTCATCTCAAATTTCTTTGATAGAAATTTCTTAGTTTCATGTAATAAGTCTACATCATTGCTGGCAAGTAGTCTGTCATTGACATATAAAACCAAAAAAAATTGCTTACTCCCATTAAACTTGTGGTATATACAATTATTAACCATAATCATCTTGAAACATAAAGAGATGACAACTTGATGAAACTTGTAATACCATTGATGGAAAGCTTGTTTAAGCCTGTATATAGATTTCTTTAATTTACAAACCATTTGCTTTGAATATCCCCAAACAAGGTTTTTAGGTTGCATCTTGTAAATTGTCTAATTAATGTACTATTAAGAAACGTTGTCTTAACATTTATTTGATGTAGCTCAAGATCAAAATATGCCATAAGTTCCATTATATTCCTAAAAGAGTCTTTTAAAGAAACTAGAGAGAAAGCCTCTTTATAATCAATGCCTTTTTTTTTAGTAAAGCCTTTGTTGACAAGATGAGCTTTATATCTTTCCACATCACCTTTTAAATCCCTCTTGGTCTTAAATATCCATTTGCAACCAATGAGTCTCACACCTTCAGGTAATGGGACAAGATCCCAAACGTCATTGTCTTTCATGGACTTGATTTCATCATTCATAGCATCAATCCACTTTTGAGAGTTAGAACTTTCAATAGCTTGATGGAAGTTAATTGGATCACCTTCCACCATTTCAATGTCTACATCATGTTCTCAAAGAAAGATGGTGTAATCATCAGGAATCACATTTCTCCTCTCTCTAATGGATTTCCTTAATGACATTTGTTGAGTTTGTTCTTCAAAAATAACCTGCTGATCTTGATCATGGAGTTGCTTCTTAAACAATGTCAGAAATATAAGCCTGACCATGGTTAATAACAACTATAGGAAGAGAAATGAATTCTTCTTCAAAGATAAAGTTTCTAACCTTATGTCCCTTACAAACTCTATATCTTTAAAGAATCAAAGAACTGGGCATTTCTTGTTTCAAAGAAAGACCTAGTTCTGTGATCATAAAACTTATACCCCTGAGATTGTTCAAAGCACCTAACAAAATAGCTATTGACCATTCTTGAGCCCAGTTTCTTTTCATTTGAGCTATAAGGCCTTGCCTCAGTTGGATAACCCCAAATATGTAAACGTTTTATACCAGGCTTCCTGCCCGCCTATAATTCATAAAGGGTTTTAGCCGCTGCTTTAGTTAGAACTCTGTTGAGGATGTAAGCTATAGTCTTTAACACCTCTCCCCAGAGTAAATCCAATAAGGTGGTATAACTAATCATACTTCTTATCATGTTCTTTAATGTTTTGTTTCATCTCTTAGTAGCACCATTCATGTTAGGGCTCTTTGGCATGGTGCATTGTACAACAATATTGTACTCTTCTAGGAATTTGGCAAATGGTCCTAAGTGTTGTTCACCTAATTTGTCATATCTATCATAGAATTCACTACCATGGTCAGACCTTAAGCCTTTAATCCTTTTGTTAAGTTAATTCTCAACTTTAATTTTGAAAGAGTCATGACCCAAATTTTTCTAGTTATGATTGGCGTGAATATCAATTTTCTAATTGATAAACACTAGCCTGTGATTTTTTTTTTCATTATTCATTTATACTCACACCCACTTCAATTTACCTTAAACCGATTTACTCAAATTTATTTATTTAGTTGAGAAATCAGAACTCATGTAATAGAAAGTCACTTTGATATATTCCTACTTACATAATGTGCAAGGACATTGCCCATTAAGGCACATGTCCATTAAACAACAGTATTTATGGTTATCTAATAATTTTTTGCAAAACTTACATACATTCCATTAGCCATCTCTATGAGTTATTCTTCTACAACACCCCATATATCCTCTCAAGGACAAAGCAAAATAAAAGTTAGTTTAACCTACAACTTGTCAAAGATCATAAGTATAGGTTAGACTAACTATATCCTTAAGGACTCTATAGCCATGCTATTTATATGTTTCAAAAGGTTAGCAAAATATATTGATGATAGATCTCTCAAGGATATTACCATCCTAAAACCATCATTAACAATATATTTGGGGGTTTTAGAGGCATGATTTCCACCTCGTGTAAGACTTTGCAGCCAGCTAGATTTAGAATTACTATATAACGAACCCTAATCTCATACATGCCTAGTGGGTTATCTATAGCGGTGGTGAAAATATCAATAGTAATCTCCATTGGATCATTATTCATCTTCCTTCTCAGAGGTAGGTATAGCCCCTATATCTTGAGAATTTGAAAAAAAAAAAAAAACAGTCCACAGAAGAATGAGTTTGATGCTTAGTGAGATAAATTCATACCAAACTTTTGAATTTATCTAACAAAAACAACACATATATGCATCAACATCATAACCAAACAATCATATCTCATACCAAATCATATAAACAAGTCGTTAAGTTTCAGAGACTTACCTTTGAATGGTTTCATATCACCTTATACATGGCATATTGTACTAAATTAGATTTCTCAGGGCCTTAAGCCGTCATTCTTATTCATTACGTTATTTAATATCATTGTAACATATTCCAACATTCCACAAAATAATAAAGCAGGTAAAAGCAAATGCATAAAAATAATAAATCTCCTTGTTGCTCTAACCTAGCCTTATCCTACATAATCTCAACCTTATCGTTTCAGGCCAACTTTATCCCACTCATCATATCAGAACGTGCAAATCCAGGATTTGAATTTTTTCTCATCACATCCTATCAATCATATTTCAAGTCTCATGAAACCTATTCAAGCTATCAATAATATCATGCTCATAATAGTTATATCACATAAGATACATTTCCATCATAATCTCATTATCATCATTCCTCATATAACATATACGATCCCATATCTCATGGAAAATTATCAAAGTTTAAACAATACCATTCACAACAACCATATCATAATATTCTCATTTAATCATGATTTTAATCATACATTTTTCATTCCATTACCATATTAGCAACTAGGATTACTACAATAATATTAATGTATAGATGTTTATTAGATTTATTCATACTGGCTTATGAGCTACTCATTTAGGTTTTCTTAATTATTATTTTTGAACTAGTTAGAGTTAATATTAAATTAGATTAAGTGAAAATATTAGATTAGATTAAGTGAAACCCTTCCAAGTTTGATTAAGTGAAAGCCTCTCCAAGTTCACTTTCACCAAAATACTAGGATTTTTTTCTGGCTACAAATGTCCATACATTGGCACTTTCTTATAACTCCTTGCATGTTTACCCTCAATAACATCTCTGGCCCTTCTTCTTACTTTATACAATTGCATTAGGTGAGCTTCAACCCTGAATTTATCATTTAGCCCATTGCACATCAATTTGTAACTCATACCTAGATCAACCTTAATTGACTTTCCAATTTACTTGCAATCTATGTCAAAGTTGTATTAGCTTTCTCTGATTTCTTAATGCATGTATGATTACCATTATAGTTTTTTATCATATAGGTTGTTTCATTAGGAATGGGGGAGGCATGAATTCTCTAAGTACATCCATCTTCTACACTTATAGCAATGTATCTACTCTTCTAATTCTTCTTTTGTATAATGTCAACTTGAATTAAGAAATCTTGTAAAGCAACCCTATACTCTTTAACATAAGCAAAAAGTACCTTTCTAGGATCACTTCACTAGTTTCATTATACTCAAATCTCTTACCCTTCATATTTTTGTTAATGTCAATCACATCAAATTCATCTTTATGACTATTTAGTATAGAGTTATCCACGTCATTCAAGTTTACCTCTAGCTCTGAAGAATTAACATCACTATAGTTGTTACCCTCTTCACCCTTTACTTCAAGATTAACCTCATTGCCATCATGCTTGTTTAGATCTTTTTCACTTTCTATGTCCTGTTCCTTATTATAATCCTCATTAACTTCATAAAAATTATTGAAAAGACATTCCTCTCTATGTAGTTTTTCAATTTCACTATCACTATCATTGTCACTACCATGCTCATATTCATTCATGTTTTCCACATGCTCATTTTCATTCCTATCTCCTAGATTCTCATTTCCATTCAAATTTTTTACATTCTCAATTATATTTCTAAAGTCATTTGTATTATCAAGTACCTCAAACATAATATGTGGTTCAATAATGTTAGAAAAGGTCAAAAACTCTCTCATGATGCCTGAACATATCCATTAGATCATTATTAGTGAGGAATACAATTACCTAATTTAAGGAAGGAAATTTGCAATGCACTTTAAGGATCACTGCCTTAGAAGTTGCAAAATTTGTTAAGACCTACTTGTAATTGTCTACAACGAGTTCCACATAGTTATACTTGTCTATGTTGGAACCAAAAGAATAAAAAGAAGAATTTTGGAAAAGAATATAAGAAAAGAGAAATTTATTGATCACGACTTTAATTCAATACACAAAGAAGCACTCTATCTAAATTCACAAGCTTGCCAGCTTATTTTTCTTTCTCACCTTTTGATTATCTTATAAAACCTAAAACAAGTTATATTTATAAGTAAAACTAAATTAATAAGATAAGGAGAAAACTCTTCAACCTTGTCCTAATAAATCAACATGATCTTCACTAAAAATAAAGACTTAAAATTTATTCCAACAAATCAACTCTATTTATCCTTTTTTATTTCAAAATCTAATTAGATTATTTTCAACAGCCTCCCTTAAATTTGATTTTGAAACAATATCGAGTATTATCTTCAATATCTCAAACACATCTGCCTTCAGTGGTTTTATCAAAATGTCTGTAACTTGATCTATAAATTTACAAAATTCTAGTTCAATTTCACCATTTTTTACTATCACGGGAATATAATGATACTTAATGTCAATATGCTTGCTTCTCCTATGGAAAATCGGATTTTTGGCCAATGTAATAGCTGACTTATTACCACATATGATTTTCATAGGGCCTGCATGTTCATGTATTAATTCACCAAGCATCTTATGAAGTCAAACTGCTTGACATGCTATAGAAGCTGCGACTATATACTTTGCTTCTACTGTGGAAAGCATAACAACTTGTTGTTTCTTTGAGGTCCATAAAAAGATCCTTGTCCCAAGAAAGAAAGCATACCTAGACGTCACCTGCCCAATCACTATCTATGTATTCCACTAAATCGAAATTGTTAGACTAGGAGTAAAAGATCCCATTATCATAGATACCACTCACGTACCGTAAAATTCATTTTGCTGCTTGCAAATGTGATTACTGAGGCTTTTCCAAGAATCTACTAATAATCCCCACACCATAGGTGACATTCAATCTGGTGCAAGTCAGATATCTCAGATTGCTAACTAGGCTTTTAAAATATATGGGATTTATTAGTTCTCCCTTTCTTCCTTCTTTAACTCTAATCATTCTATAACTGATGTTCGAATAGGCTTAAGCGACTCCATTTTTAGACATTTCAAAATATCGTTGGCATATTTTTGTTGGGAAATAAAAATATTATCATTGTCTACTGCACTATAATGCCTAAAAAATAGGACATTAATCCCATGTCTGTCATCTTAAACTAGCTAGTCATTGCCTCCCTAAATTCATCAAATATTTCTTTGCAATTTTCCATAAATATCAAGTCATCAACATAAATACAAACAATAATAAAATCACCATTAGGTTTTGACTTGATATATAGGGTTTGCTTATAAGGACATTTTTGAAAATCTTGCTGCAGCAAGTATGCATCAATCTAGCTATACCAAGCATGAGGTGCTTGTTTCAACCCATACAATGCCTTCTTCAATTTGTAAACTTGTTTCTCATGTCCTTTCTTGATGTAACTAGGTGGTTGCTCAACATAAACCTCCACATCAAGAAAGCCATTCAAAAATGCTAATTTCACATCCATCTAATGAATTTTCCATCAGTATCGTGCTGCAAGTGCTACAATCATCCTAATAGAATCCATTCTGGCAACTAGTGTAAATACTTCAAAATAGTCAATTCCAAGCTCCTGTTTGTAGCCTTTTGACAACCATTCTTGCTTTCAAGTGATCCACCTAACCATCAGGCTTATACTTTGTCTTATACACCTATTTAACTCTAATAGCCTTCTTTCCAAGTGGTAAAGTAGTTAGCTACCACATGTCATTTTTCTCTATTGAATGAATCTCATCATGCATTGCATGAATCCATCATTCATCAATTATTGTATTTTCATAGGAAACCGGCTTAATAATCTGCAAACTAGCAAAAGTTCACAATAGTTTCATCAATATCTTCATGATCATTATCATATGTAACCACATATTCTTACAAACGAGTTGGCATCACTCATGTTCGCTGAAGACACTTTAATGTCTCCAGAACTACTATTGATAGAGAAAAGTTTCTAGGGAATGAACTATCCAGTGAAGATCTTTATATTTTCATTGATATTTCTTTGATTCCATGTCCATGCTTCATCTTCAATGAATTGGACATCTCTACTCACAATCATATCTTTTGTTACAGGATTGTATAATTTGTAACCCTTGGTCATTTCACTATAGCCAATGAAAATGCACTTTTGACTTTTGTCATCTAGTTTCTTTCTTCGCTCATCCGAAATATGTGGATATGCAAGACACCCAAATATGTGCAAAAAAGAGACTTCTAGCTTGTTATCACTCCAAGCTTCTTCTGGAGTTTTTCCAAGAACACTTTTTATGGGACACCTGTTTAATAAAAATATAACACATGCAACAGCTTTCGCGCAAAAAGACCTTGGCAAAGTTTTAGCTTTTAATAAGCCCCGGGCCATTTCAAAAATTGTTCTATTTTTTCTTTCGGCTATGCTAGTTTATTAAGGTGTATAACTGGTTGTCAACTAACATTGGATTCCTTGGCTTTTGCAAGAATTTGAAATTTTATTTGAAGTAAACTCTCCTCCTCTATCAGATCTTAAGGTTTTTACATAATAATCACTTTGGTTTTATACAAAAGTCTTAAATTCTTTAAATTTCTCAAAGGCCTCTGATTTTTCTTTAAGAAAATATACCTAAGTCTTTCTGGTAAAATCATCCACAAAGATTA
>JANHAO010019425.1:0-13232 GCA_026873985.1 Saraca asoca
GCAACATAAGATGAATGATCAACCTTTAATATCCAAATCCATAGAATGTTTAGTCATAGATGCAATAGGGTCCAATCAAATTGGCATAGGGCACCCATCTATACTAACAGTAATGACATGAGTTTGCTTTATGAGGCTAAATAGATGTCCAAAAAATTTTATATGAAAGATCTTAGGGAGGCATCTTTTATGCTAGGAGTTGAAATCTATAGGGATAGGTCTCATAACACCATAGGTTTTCTCAAAAAGCATACATAAATACAATGCTTGAAAGATTTAACATGGCTTATCATAAGCCTAAGGATGTTCCTATTGCTAAAGGTGAGAAGTTTACCAAAAATAATGTCCCAAGAATGACCTAGAAAAGGAAATAATGAAAAATATTCCTTATTCTAGTGCCATTGGATGCTTGATGTATGCTTAGGTTTGCACCATACCTAACATGTCATTTATTGTTGGAGTTCTTGACATATATCTGTCTAGTTCATGATATGTTTATTGTGTAATAGCTAAAAAAGTGATGAGATGCCTATAAAAGACAAAACATTATATGCTAGTTTATGGGCACCTAGATAACCTTAAGGTAACTGGTTTTTTAGATTCAAATTTGGTAGGATATCCTAATAAATTGAAATCAACCTCAAGGTATATTTTTATGCTAGCTAGAGGTATAATATCTTGGAAGAGTGTCAAACAAAGCATAACTGCTTCTTCCATTATGCAAGTTGAATTTATTGTGTGTTTTAGGCCAGCTACTTAAGTAATTTAGTTGAAGAATTTTATTTCAGGACTTGGTGTTATGAACTGTATATCTAAACCACTTTTATTGTGTGTTTTAGGGTAGCTACTTAAGTAATTTGGTTGAAAAATCTTATTTTAAGAGTTGGTGTTGTAAACTCTATATCTAAACCACTTATGATTTACTAAGATAATGCTACTATTGTTTTCTTTGCCAAAAATAACAAATCTTCTAATGGATCCAAGCATTTAGAGTTAAAGTATTTAATTATTAGAAATCATATAGAGAAAGGGGATATAATATTAGAATGTATTGATATAGGCTTAATGCTGATTGACCCATTGACCAAATGACTCAAGCTTATAATCTTGAAAGGTTATGTTGAAAATATTGACATTTTAAGTTCTTTTGAAGTATTAGGTTAGTGAAAGTTCTTTTGATGTACTATAGACCTATAGTGGATGCATCTTTTGGTTATACTTATGGAATGTGCATTATTTATGATTACTTATATAATTATTTCTGTCATTTTTGTTTTGAGATATATATATATATATATGAGCAAAATACACAGGCCTTCCTTGGATTTAGTAAAAAATATACGGATCTTTTATCTAGTTCTAAAATATACACAAACCTTCTATCAATTTAAGAAATATGCTACTACTAAACCGATATTAAAAGTTTCGTTAGAGAACGTTAATTTTAACTATTAAACCATAGTCGCTAGTTAAAAAGATTTATTTTGTGGTCAAACTACCTATCCTTTGTTTATGTATATGCTCAACCCTATTTTACTCCAAATTACTCTTATTTTATTTTAAGTCATTTATTTTTTACTATAAATTATAATTTATTTAATGCAAATTATATTAATTTCTTATTCTATTTCATTTTATGCAATAAAAATTTCCCAATAAATATTTTATTTTATGCAATAACTTACAATTTATTTGATACAATTTATATTAATTTGTTATTGTAATTTATTTAATGTAATTTATATTAATTTTTAATTTGTTATATTTAATGTAATTTATTGCATAAAATAAAATGCATTAAAATAAAATATTTATTATAGATTTTTATTGTATAAAATAAAATGCAATAACAAATTAATATAAATTGCATCAAATAAATTGTCATTTATTGCATAAAATAAAATATTTATTACAAATTTTTATTACATAAAATAAAATGCAATAATAAATTAATATAAATTGTATCAAATAAATTGCAAGTTATTACATAAAATAAAATATTTATAGGAAATTTTTATTGTAGAAAATGAAATGAAATGAGAAATTAATATAATTTACATTAAATAAATTATAATTTATTGCAAAAAATAAATGACTTAAAATAAAATGGGAATAATTTGGAATAAAATAGAGTTGAGAATATACATGAATAAAGAAAGGACAATTTGGTCACAAAATAACCTTTAGACCAATGATTATGGTTTAACAATTAAAATTAACGTTCTATTAATGGAATTTTCAAAATGAGTTTAGTAATAGCATTTATCTTAAATAAAGGGAAGGTTTGTGTATATTTTGAAACTATAGGAAATGTCCATATATTTTGCTCTCTATATGTATGTATGTATGTATGTTTTAAGGATGCACTTGTTAAAACATAGATATTTATGTATATATTATGATTTTGTGTAGTGTATAATATAAGAGTTTCAAGACTTGGTGTCAATCAGAGTATATTGTAGTTGTCTTATTATAGACACTATTTGGGATTTGAGACATGTTGGTTTCCTATTGAAATTATGGAATTCCTCTTTCTTATTTTGTTTAAAGCATGTTAAAGAGAAATTGAGGACCAATAAAGAAAATAAAATATTAAAAAATCATATGTTGAATGTTATTTTCTTACCACACTACCATACCCTTAATTTATGTCGATAAAATTGTTAATATTTTTTTTATCATAATAGAAGATGTATTGAGAAAGATATATTGACTATCATGGTTCGATATCATCAATTCTATTCGGTTGAGTGTTATTAAAGTGTTACCTTCTAGATCACATTTGATTTTCTAAAAGATTCTTCCCACAATCGAAAAAAATTAGTATTTAATTCGTGAGTTATTTTATTAAAGTATCACTAAATAATATAATATAATTAATATTGCCAAAGTGGGAGAATATTGGATTTTTCTTTATGGGTTAATATTAATTAAAATAAATAATGCTTTATAAAAACAAGTTAATTAATGTAATCACCTGTAAGGTAAGTATGTTTGACTTCTTGTAATAGTGATCTAAATCTATTTATATGCTATAGACACTTGTTTTTGGGTTGGGTATGGTCAGATAATTATGTGGCCCTAATACCTAGAATAGCCTACGATGGGAGAACATGTTGGGTTTTCCTAATATAGGCATAATCCTCTTTCCACTCTTCAATATTTAAAGAACTTTCTTTTCAGACTTCACCCAAAACTACTTGTTGCAAGAAAAGTAGGAGGGGACCTTGACATGCACATGTTTTCAATGACAAACACAAATATACAAAATCATTTACATTTTTGGTGTTCTAAGTTTAAATATTGTTAATTTTACTTTACCAACAAGCTGAGCATATTTGTTGATGTGGGAATGTGAGATAGAATGTTAACATAATGTGTTATGTGCATTTTTTTTAAAATTGCGAGGGATTATGCACATTAAAGATAGTTGAATATGATTTTGTGTATTTTCTATTTTTTAGTAAAAGTAAATATTAAATATAATTGTTCTAAGCATTAATCATTCTGAATTTTTTTATTAACTTAAAATAATATATTTTAAAAGTTAAAAAATGTCTCTAATTTTATCATAACTAGATTAATATGTTACTAGATTCTTAGTTATTGAAGGTATTATAAATTGATGCCCAGATGCTACATAGAATCAAATTTATCATGTTATCGAAAATGTTATGAACACCTGAGTACAATATGAAATCAAATTTATCACATATCTAACACAAAATTAACTTATTATTTAAAATGTTCATGTTTTATTGTAGTAAATTTTGATTCCCCTTCTTGGTGAGTTTTTGGACGTGGATCCTTGAAAAAATTGAGATAATACATTTAGGAGAGATAAGACACAATCTCTTCCTATGAATCTCATTATTTTTTATTCAAATTAACTAATTTAATACAAAAAATTCATATATCTATTTCTCCTTCCAAATTTACATTCTTAATTTTCAATTTCAAAAAAGTGAAGACATCCAAATCCCAAGTTTCTTCAACGATCATTGGAGCAACCTAATTACCAATAGTTCTTTTTCTTCTTGGGGATATTTCAAACATTATTTATATTTTGAAACTTCAATTATACGCTAACTTTTTTATTTTTGGAAATACCTAGGCTGCTATAGAAATTTTATATCTCTTGTTCTATCCTTTCACATGGTGGACCTTAAGATTGCCCCATACCGTATTTGGGTTATCACACTCATATTGTGACAATATCTATAGAAAAATATTTGTATACTCCAATCATGACATGTTTTTAATTCCATTCAATTGAAAGAAAGTAGATATAATTTTCAATATTTTGAAAATTAAAAAATATAATTTTCAATATATATGGGTCCTATAAAATCAACACATATACAAAAAACTAATAATTATCTCCTTTCTATTAAATGAAAATAAAGACACGTTATAAAATCAACACATATACAAAAAAACTGATAATTATCTCCTTTCTATTAAATGAGAATAAAGACACATGTTATAATTAGAGTATACAAATATTTCTTCAAACTTTTTCATGAACTTTCCATTATATCAAACAAGGGAAACTGACCTGCAAGTTACAACTAGCCTTCCAACCCTATTTTTCAGCATCTTTTTAATATTTCTCTTCTCAATTTTCTTGGACATGCAAACTTGCAAGTGTGGCATTAGATGTAAGTCTGAATTTAGAGGTAATCATGGGCCTTAATTGCTAATGGGTTTATTGAAGCTGACCATGGGTTGAATTCTATCATACATACTAGGATATACACACTCATAAGTTTTTTTAGTAAATAACGTGATAAGAAGGAGAGATTTTTTAATTTTATTGGACTTAATGATCAACATTTAGAGAGATTTGAACCTGTTATAGAAAAAAGGTTATAAAATTTTATTCAGATCTTTACAATCAGTTAAATGAAGCTGCATTAACAAACTTTGAATTAATTCATAATTTTTTTTGGTAAATTGATAGTCATGAGCTTTGAATTTAATAATTCCAATAAACTATTTGAGCTTTTTATCAATTAGTACTGGATCGCACTTTATGGATGATGAAATACCACATTATCACAATTTTTTTTGTGTAAGTTGATAAAAAGAATTTGTGCTGAATTTTGAAATTTTAAGCCTGGTTTGAGTTTAACCCGAAGGCTTGAACTTCTAGGAAGTTTGATAAGCTTGTCACTTGTACCTGTTGGTGCGACACAATCAACCTGCCGCCAACGCCATACCAGCAGCTTGCACATTGTTCTTTTTTGCAAATGATGAGACTGTACTTGGCTCTTCCAAAAATAGCCTAAGAATAACCTTTTCTCAAAAAGTTCAGTTCTCAACCGTTATAGATTTTGAAATCTTAAAATTTAAAAACTTATAGATTTTGATATCTTAAAGTTTAAAAACTTAGATCTTTAATATATATATATATATATATAAATCACATAAAATTGATAAATAAGTAATAAAAGTGATAATTTATCTTTGTTTATTGAATAAAAGTCTGAATATTGTATTATAATAAAAGCATATAAAAAAAATTTTATGTCACGACTCAAAACTTTGATCATGACCTGCATCAATATCAACTTTTTTTGTTGATAATCACCAGTCCTTTTTACTCTTATATCCATTTGTAATCATCTTCGTTTTCCCTAATTGATCATTTATATCTCACCGTTTATTTCAAGGATAATAATTAAAGGGAGGAAGACAATCACTTGTTAAATAAGCATATTTCATAATTTATACTAGCATCGCCTAAAAGGAACATGCTGGGCTTGATCCATGGTTTTATAATTTACATACAATTTCAAAAGAAATAACCTTTTAACCTTATAAAAATCTAGAAGTCTCCCCAAAATCCTATCCTATGTCCTTTCCTAAATTGGGAAATTAAAAGAAATTAAATTAATCTATGTCTTATCACCACATCAAAAGCATAGATTAATGTAACTAAGCCTTGTGGTCCTTCTATTTATAGTTTTTCAAAAGTTAGCAAAATATTAGATTTGATTGTAAACCTCTATGGGTCAAACTATATTAGGGTCATTATGAGAAAGACATTGGATGACTCTATGGGAATGATCTTCACCTCATAGAGTACGTCCCAACCTATCAAATTTAAAATAATAATATAATGGACTTTAATCTTGTAGGCTCTTAACGAACTCGTAATAGTGGTAGGCAAGGTGTCGGACATGATTTCTATGGGATCACTGTTCATGTTTACTTTTTAGTAGGAGAAATGATTGCTTAGTCTTGAGATTTTGAAAGTTTACAAAAAAAGTGAGTCTAGGACTCAGCGAGATAATATGTACTAAACTTATGAATTCATCCAACTAAGACCATACACATTTATAAAAACATTAACATCATATCCAAGCAATTATTTCTCATACTTATATTATCAAATTTCAAGGACAAACCTCTGAGCGGTTTCGTATCTTATCATTCATAGAACGTTATACTGAATCGGAGTTTTCAAGGCTTTTGCCTGTCATTCTTTTTCATCACATTATTCAATATCATCATATCACATTTCAATCTTTTATACAATGACAAGCAAGTAAAACAAAATGTATAAATGTAATAAATCTCTTTGTTATTCCAATCCATCTTTATCCTATGTAATCCTAACTTTATCTCTCCAAGCCAATCTTTTCCCACTCATTATATCAGAATGCACAGATCCAAGATCTTGTTCATTATTCCCCATCACAACTCATCATTCACATTTCAAGTCTCATAAGGACTTCAAGTATTCAATGATATTAATCTCGTAATAGATACATTATTAAGTTCACATCAACATATTTATCATTCATGATATTTTATCCAATCTGGATCTTATGAAAAGTACTAGACATTGAACAATATGGATCTTTCAACAATTGTATCCTGACCTTTTATTCAACCACACTCCTAATCTCATGAGTTACATTCATTGCAAATGCACCATAGATTCTTTATTTCATCATATGACTATTATAATTAATTTCATACTAATACTATATATAACCAATTATTAAATTCAATAATATTAGATTATAAATACCTATTCTAGAGTGCCTAGTTATTATACTCATTTTAGTAAGGTTTATATAAGATTAAATCAAAGAGATAGGGAATATTTCTGAAGAAAGTGAAGTTAGGCTGAAAATATGAAAATTTTTAAAGATGCAATCAAAATTATGAGTAGAATTGTTGAAGAAATTTGAGTGAAATTGTGATTAGGATCAAGGGGTTCAAGTGTGAAAGATTCAATTTGACGCAAGGGGCATTAGTTAAAAATGTGAGTCTGCTCACTAAAATGTGCAACCATTTAGGAAGTTCAACTACAGATGTGATCAGAATCACGACCGAGATCAAAGAACAGGGTAGAAAGATTCTATTCAAATCATAGAAATATAGTTTAAATCCTAATTCAGATTATAAGAACAAAATTATTGAGTTTTTGCAAGCATAATCACGAATTCAGTTCAAAAGCTATGATTCAACTCACATGAGTAGGAATTTACATGACAATAGCAAAAAAATAGGATAAATGACTTCCAATTCTACATTACACCATAAAATCTCAACACAACATGTTTTAAGAACTTAAACAAGCTTGAAACTTAACTATTTCAATAGAAAACTAGTCATTAAACCCATTTAGTCTAAATTTACCACAAAATCATAAGAATAAACTATTTAGTCAACTTGCACCAATAATTAATAGATCACAAGCATTAAACATTCTATAATTCACAAGAATGGTAAGAATTACTCATAGGTGAGCTGAAAACATAAGATTACTACTGATCCCACAAAAAGTCTTCAATATTTTTCATAAATAAAGAAAGGAGCATATAAGTTTCTTAGTTATTTTAAGGTTTTTTTTTCAACAAACAATTATATTTCATTTGATTTCATGGCAAAGAAACAAGCTAAATTTACAAGATTCAAGCCCTAAAACTTCAGAAAAATCATATGGGTTCTTAAAGTGAACAGTAATGTGAATAGTGACTATAAACTTTAAAAATTTAGATCTTAAGTTATAGTCAATGAATCCATATGGTTTTGATATCAAATTAAGAGGAAGAAGAGTGGATTCAACTATAAAAATAAGAGAAATTAATAAGAAGAGATGAATGACTTACTTGAAAAGAGAGAGTGAGTGTAGAGAAAGAAATTAAAACTTGCATAGGAAGATATGAGTTGTATGTCTTGCAACTAGGAAAGGCCAAAGAAGAAGAAAAAGAAGGAGCTGGCTAAGGGAGGGCAAAATGGGAAAGAAAAAGTCAAATTCTCAACTTTGACTTTAATTGTAATGTTTCCCTTTTTTAACACTTTTCCTTATTTTCTCCATTTGGAGCCCAAAATTAACATATTCATTGATCACTGGTGATCATGAAACTTTATCACAAATTATTTAATTTAATTAGTTTTGTAATAACTATAATTTTACCTCCACTAGATACTCATAACCTTAGTTTCAATCTTTTCAAAATTTTTTGAATATTAAATCTTGAAAACACAAATTTAGTTTTTTGGGTGTCCATAATAGAAACTTTGATTAACTGAAAATTTCTAAAATTTATATAATCTATTTTTAATGTATTTGAACTCATCATAGTGCCAAATTTTGGTTTTGAAATTCTTAAAAATTTTAAATTCAATTTTTTCAATTTTTTTTTTAAAGTTATTTTATTATCAAAATAAATTTTGAAAAATTTGGGTATTATACTATGCAAAAAGACTTTGCTCTTGTTGTGGCTATTTTTTGGACAATGCAAATTGGGCTCACAAAGGCCCAACAGGGGATAAGTCCAACCAAAAAAGGCCCAGACCGTCCAAGAAACTGAGGTCGCTCAGTAAGGACACTAACTCACTAGCTGCGAGCCCAAGGTGCACAAAGGCAAGTTGAGGTTGCTACACCCAGAGGAGGAACCCAACAGCCCAGGGCCCAACAAGAGAAGGTTGTTAGCGAAGAGCATCAACAAGTTGGTTCTATCCATTCGTCCAACTAATGGGTAGATCAAAGGT
Organism: Saraca asoca; assembly: GCA_026873985.1. Taxonomy (NCBI): domain Eukaryota; kingdom Viridiplantae; phylum Streptophyta; class Magnoliopsida; order Fabales; family Fabaceae; genus Saraca; species Saraca asoca. Next base: position 9,016 of record JANHAO010019425.1, read on the forward strand.
TCATCAAGTTTGTGAAGATGATGAAGAAGATGATCAGCCACCTCAGAGCTTACAATAAGAAAGAAGCTCAAGTAGGACTGATCAGGAGCACAGATCAGATCATTGCTCATCGGGTTAAGGACATAGTAAAAAGCATAAAACCTTAGATCACCACTCTCATGATCAGGAGGATGACAAAAGCCATCGCACCACTAATCGATGACCCAAGACTCAAGACCTAGTGATCAACGAGCTGCTCCAGAAGGTGAAGCAGCTAGAAAAAAGACCCAAGTCTTAGAATAGCCAAGGTAGTTATAAGGAAAGGATGCCATTCACCTGGAGGATCGAAAAAGAACTCCTTCCTTGAAGATTCAAAGTCCCTAACATCCCGCCATACAATAGGGAGACTGACCCTTATAACCATTTGGACGCGTTTAATGTCCAAATGGACCTCCAAACTTCAAACTTGTTTTTCAAATGCCACGTTTTCCCTATGACACTTAGGGGAAATACCAAGGACGTAGCTCAGGAATCTTCCTGCTCGTAGCATTCATAGCTGGGATGAATGCCAAATAAAATTTCTCAATCAATACAAGGCATTGAAGAGGTAACTCATGCTGCCCTGCCACTTCATAATAGTCTTTCAGTGAAGAAATGAATCGCTAAAGGATTACATTGCTTGGTTTTGATGCAAGGTCTACAAAGTCAAGAACCATTCAGATGAGAGCATCCTTATAGCCCTTTCGACTGGGCTCTAAAAGGATGACAAGCTTTATGAAAGCATATACAAGTCTTTGATAAAAGACTTGGGTGAGTATTATGATTGTGTGGCCAAATAAATAAGGTGGGTAGAGACTTTCGGCATAAAGAAACCTAATCAAAAAGACGAGGTAAGTGGCTCCAGTCAAGGCAGAAAAAGCAATAATGGCCGAGGCAATAGTGGCAGTCAAAAGGGGGGTTCCGATGGCCAGGGGTGAACGACCACTATGCTAGAGTCACTACGACAGTTACAGCATTTTGTCGGATACCCCAGAAAGAATTTTTGCAACAGAAAGGGATAACGAAGACTTCTAGAAGCCCAAGCCCTTAGAAGTTCCCGTTGAGCAAAGAAATAGGAATAGATTTTGTGCCTATCACAACGAAGTCGGGCATATATACTTTAGATTGCTGGTCACTTAAAGATGCTATCGAGAACCTCATTAGGAGAGGTCATTTGAGGGATTACGTGGTGCAGCTTTCAGGACAGCGACCTCGATTGCCTCACTAACTAACTTAGCATCAGCACCAATAGACTCCTAAACATGAGAGGACACCCTTAGTGAAGACCATATTCACCATTCACGATAGACCTCATATTACTGGAACTTCAAAGAGATCCCACCAGTAGTATATACGAGAGGCAAAACATGTCCTACTTGTAAGGTGTAATGAAGCTGGGGGACCAGCAAAGAAAGCTAGAATGAGTTTCAATTGCATCACTTTTAGTAGCAAAAATGCTCAGAGAGTACATTCTCCGTATAACAACGTTGTGGTTATTCGAGCCAGAATCAGTAATGCTAAAGTGTGGAGAATTATGGTGGACACGAGCAGCTCAGTAAATGTGATGTATCGATAGTGCTTTGACTAGATGGACATAAACTCCAACCACCTTAAGCCTTCCTCAAAACCTCTTTTTGACTTCATGGGAGATGTAATAGTCCTGGCGGGGCAAATCAAGCTCCCTATAACCTTCAGAGATTTAGGCTATTAGGCCACTACCTTGGCTGACTTTCTGATCATTGACTCTTCATTAGCGTATAATATGGTGTTAGGACAACCAGTGATAAATGACCTAGACATGGTCATATCACCTAAAATGATCACCATCAAGTTCCTAATGCCAAACAGAGTTAGATATGTGCAAGAAAAGCAAGAAGTGGCTCGATAATGCTATAAAGATGTAGTTGAAATGGAGGAAGAGGAAGAAAGATTGATGTGGTCTTTGGAGGAGAGTCACAACCCACAAGCTCGACTGGCATAAGCTACAACTTGAACCCTCGTGAAATGGATGTTGAAAAGGTGACAAGTCAAACAAAAGAACTCGAAGAGGTTTAAGTTAGTGAGGTAAATGCTGAAAGATGCCTCAAATTAGGAAAGAATCTATCCCTAGGCATGAAGACGGAGCTAATAGAGTTTCTCAAAGCAAATCTTAATGTCTTTGCCTGGAACCACAAAAATATGGCTGGGATTAACCCAAAGGTCATGTCGCATAGATTAAATATTGATCCTCGCCATAAGCTAATTCCTTAGAAATGAAGGTCGATGATCATCAAATGATACGAGGCATTAAAGGAGGAGGTGGATAAGTTCTAAGCGAATAAGTTTACCTGGGAAGTACACTATCCCACTTGGGTAGCCAATCTTGTTCTTGTAAAAATGAAAAATAGGAAGTGAAGAACTTGTATTGACTTCACTGACCTTAATAAGGCATGCCTAAAGGATAGCTTCACCCTGTCAAGGATTGATCAGCTTGTGAATGCAATGACAGGTCATGAACTCCTAAGCTTTATGGATGCTTACTCAAGGTACAACCAGATTCCCATGGCCCCATAAGAAAAAGAGCACACCTTATTCATCACCAATTGTGGATTGTACTATTACAAAGTGATGCTTTTCGGGCTGAAGAATGCGGGGGCAACCTATCAATAGTTAGTGAACATGATGTTCAAAGATCAAATCGAGAAAATTATGGAGGCATACATGGACGATATGTTGGTGAAGTGGAAGAAAGTCGCCAATCATGTCCGTGACCTAGGGAAAATGTTTCAAATCTTGAAGAAGTACTGAATGAAGTTGAACCCACACAAATGGGCATTCGAGGTCGCTTCCAAAAAGTTTCTTGGTTTTATGGTGAACAGCAGGGGATTGAGGCAAATCTTGAAAAGATTAGAGCTCTCATTGACATGAGATCCCCTATTAGGCCTAAATATGTCTAGAGTTTGAATGGCCAAGTCACAGTGGTAAGCAGGTCTATCTCCAAAGTAATGGATAAATGTATTCCTTTCTTCAACATCCTAAAAAAGGCAAAAAGGTTCGAATGGACGCATTAATGCGAAGTTGCCTTCCAACAGTTCAAATAGTATCTTGGGCAAGCTTTTCTTCTATCAAAGCCAAAAGAAGGGAGAAACTAATTGTGTATTTAGGAGCATCCCAATATGCCCTCAGTGTAGCTCTAATGCGAGAATAAGGTGGAGCTTAGTTTCCCATTTACTACATAAGTAAAAGGTTATTGGATGTGAAGACAAGGTATTCGCCTATGGAGAAACTTGCCTACTACCTGGTTGTTGCCTCGAGAAAGCTATAACCCTATTTCCAATTACATAACATAGAAATGTTGACATAATTCCTACTCAGATAAGTCCTACAAAAGATGAATGTCTCAGGATGTCTCCTCAAAAGGGCAATTGAGCTAGCTTAGTTTGAAATTGAATATAAGCCTAGACTGACAATCAAAGGCCAAGCTCTAGCAGACTTCATAGTAGATTTCATCAGACCCATCTAAGAGGAAGTGGAGACATTAGAAGCTCTAAGTTAGGAACTATACATTGGCGGGTCGTCAAGTGAACAAAAGACTAGGGCAGAGGTGTTCCTTATCAATTCATAAAAGCACAAAATCCTCTATGTGATAAGGTTCAGATTACGAGCTTGAGCAGCCAGATATTACATCTACGATGATGTGCTGTACAAAAGAGGGTTCTCAACCCCACTTTTAAGATGCATTGATGGCTTTGATTGCGATACTGTCCTGGAAGAAATTCATCCTGGCCATTGTGGAAACCATGCTAGGGGGCTATCTTTAGCCTAAAAGGATCTCCAGCAAGGATTCTATTGGTCCATGATGAAATAGAATGCGATTGAACTCGTCAGGAGGTGCGACAAATGTCAAAGATTCATGAAGATCCTACGAGCCCTGCCAGCCTACCTTTAACAGATGGTTAGTGATAAATGGGAAAAAGTAAATAAAAATAAGATGGTTTTGGTTCATTTTGTTAATTGTATTTTATGTTTTCTTAATGTTTTTGCCTTAGTTTTATGTTTTGTCTTAGATACTACTCTTGGTTTGTATTTCTCATGCAAGATGATGAAAAGAGCTGAAAAGAAGGAAGAAATTCAGAGAATGAAGATGCATTTGGATCAAGGAAAAGATATAAGAAGAATGCATGGAAGAAACAAGCAAAAATCAAGGAAAACATGAAGAA
>JANHAO010019426.1:0-13223 GCA_026873985.1 Saraca asoca
AACAGTTTTTAAAAACAGTTTTTAAAAAACTATTTTCAAAAACAATAAAACAAAAACACCTGAAAACACTTCCAAACAGGCCCTAAATACTTGAGCACTAAATTCCTTGACATGTTAAACAGAATGAAATTCTCTCTTAATGGACTCTTCCATGAATGCCTCAACTCAATGGTGCTTTAGAGCAAAGGAAATGAACCTTATTGGATATAGTTTTATAGGTGATAAGTTTCACTAATCTTTTAACCTCATTTTGGGGATGTGACTTAGACATAGCCATGCATGTTCTTTATAGATTTTTCTCAAAATTAATGCCTAAGGCACCATGTGAGATTTGCTATAGCAAGAAGCCCAATGACAAAAATCTAAAGATATGTGGTTGTCCAGCCAATGTCAAGAGGCTAGTAGAAGGCAAATCAGATAGTAAATCCAATAAGTGTCTTTTCATGGAATATCTAAAAGAATCAATGGATATTATTTCCATTATCTTGTTAAACAAAATGTGTTTTATCTTAAGGAATGTCACTTTGCTAAAGAAAAGGTTTCTCTTAGACAAAATTAATGAAACCTCAATAAACCTTGAGGAAGTTTGAAAGCCACAAACCACTACCTTGGAATTGATCAAAGTTGAAGTTTAAACTGAACTTATTGATACACAACCTCTTCAAATATTTGAGACAACTTTTAGATCACCTGAGAAATATGGTTTAATGGTCAGAGGTGCTATAATCACTTTCTATTGGATATCCATCCAATGACATATCAAGTACTAATGACAAACATCGATTAAGGAAAATTGCTAGAGGCTATCAAATATAAAATGGAACAACTAGAAGGTTTCATATCCAAGGATAGTGAGCAAAAGGGTTGTAAACAATAAAAATCCATTTACAAATTAAAATAAGCTACTCAAAGTTGGGATATCCAACCTAATGGTGCAATCAAAGAGTTTGGTTCCATCATAAATGCGAATGAAAGTTATGTATACAAGAAGTTTAGTAGGAGCGTAGTCATTTTCTTGTTGCTTTATGTTGATGACATATTACTTATTAAGAATGATGTAGGTATGCTAAAGGCAACTAAAGTATGGTTCTCTATTAGCTTCACCTTGAAAGATTTAGGTGAAACACTTTATATATTGGGGATAGATAAAGATCTATGAAAATAGATTTAATAGGATACTCAACTTAACCTTAACATTATATATGGAAAAATTATTGAAAAGGTTCAACATGGAAGAATCCAAAAAGGGATCACTTCTCATACTCCATGTGATTTCATTATTAAAATCCATGTTCCCAACAACTCCAAATAAGAGGAAAAGAATGGCATTGATACTCTATGAATTTGCAATAATGAGTATAATGTATTCTATGTTATGTACAAGGATTAATTCTAAATATTGAATTAAAAGTTTTTAATTTAAACATGAAGTATCATGTCTCATTACTAGCTTAACGAAAAACCTAAGGGGTCACACACATAAGGTTAGATGTATCCACATTTATTTATTTAGAGAAAATCAATTCAATTATGAGATAATTGATGAGGGAAAATAAATAAATAAATATAAATAAAAATTTTATTTATTTATTGGGCAATGCTCTAGGAAATTCCTTATTTACTAAATAGTAGTTGATTAGAATTCCTAAAAATAAATATAAATAAAAAGTTTATTTATTTGTTTATTGGACAATTTTTATGAAATTCCTCATTCATTAAGTAGTAGTTAATTAGGATTCCTATAAACCCTAGTAATCTTCTGTGAGGAGGCAACTTGGAAGGGAGTTATGAGATGACTATTAAATTATATCTATAACAATTGTGGAAAACCCTAATTTATAATGGCTACCAATCACTAGATTAGTGTGTGCTCATGTGTTGTGATGATCATGAAAAATTGCCCTCTCTTCTTCCCTTCTCTCTTTGTAATTTATCAACGCTAGCACAAAGGTGTGTGATGGAGTGGAGGAAAATCATGTGGACTAGCCTTGGAAGAGACACACTTGAATCTCTTTTGTTAAAGTTCTAAAATGCATCTCAACTAGGAGACAAGTGTATTATTTGTTCTAGTTGTTAATCTTTTAATTCAAATAATGCACAATCGATTTTTAGTTCAAAAATCTAGCTTTGAAATTAAATTTAAAATTATTTTTTATTCCATTGCACAATTTAATTGTATTAATTGAGATTTCCCAACATAGAGGACTCAAAATAATCTTGATAAATAAAAGAACAAAGTAACACAATAATATGGTCTTGTTGTTATTTTTGTTGTAAGAATGGTTCATATTTCTAAAATCATTGTATAGTCACTGGTGTGTTTATGTTTGTATTGCTTATTTTTGCTTTCAGAGAGTGTAAGGTTTAAGACCAAATGATATTATGGTTTTATTTCTTTGAGCTTTTGCTCATGTTTGAAATGATGCATGGGTAAGTGGTGTTTTGTAAAAATATCATTGATTTGTGTTTGTTTGGGGTATTACTAAGCCTTGCTAGATGTGAGTGAAGAAGGGAAACAATAGTAAAGGGTTGTAAAATTTGTTTCTTTTTCAATATGATATTTAGAACATGAGTAAAAAGTTGGTTTAAGCACAAGTATAATAGGTTCTAGTTTAACAAGTGAGACACTAATTTTTTTTTTAGATTTTGATGTTAAACTCGCTATAACTATAAGTACTAGATTATGAAGAAGGTTTGTTTGGATATGTAACACCCCTACGATTAACCTAACTAAACTTGAATATGGATTTGGTAGTGTTATGGGCAAAATCCGACATTATGAAATAGGCCAAAAAAGGCCTAGCAGCAGATCAAGGGAAAAGAGCCTAACTCGTTAGGTTGCTATTTACACAAGCAACAGAACGAGGGAGAGTCACAGCTCACTAGCGAGATCCAGCTCGCATCTCACTATATGTGAACTCGTATTGCCAAAGGTGAGCTCACGGAGTTCGTCCTCACAGATTGAAGGTAGTAGTGACCCTGAGCCAGATACAACCCACAAAATGAAACTTCTCATTCAAATAAGAGCTTAGCGACATGGAACACCAAATAAGCTTACGTTAGCTCACAACTTCAGTAGACAAGAAAGGGCCACCCATAGAAAGTAATCTACAAGAGCTGGACCACAGAAGTTCATGTTGTCTTATACATTTAATGCTTGATGTAATATATTTATAACATGTAAAATTACACTTGTAATCTCCTAGCCTCTATAAATAGAAGGGAGGAGATCAATATAGGCAACTCTAAGGAGAGAGGCATAACATATACTAAAACTTTGTATAATTCACATCAGATTAATAAAAGTTACTATAGATATAAGGTTTGGTACTGCCTGGATTTGGCTGAACCATGTTAAAATCTTATGTTCCCTGTTGTTCTTCTGTTTCCTTTTGCCTTTTTGTGTCCATTCACCATATTTGTAACCAGATTATAGTTTGAGTCCCAGAAGAACCTCTTCAATTAACTGGATTCTGGCATAATCGAAATCCACCATCAACATTTTGACACCATCTGTGGGGACTCGTTTATTTTCTAGTTCATCTTTTACTACAACAATGGTAAGAAGAAGAGCCACCAGAGCTTTAAATTCATTAGTTAACCCTCTAGAGGGTCATGTGTCCACAACAGATTCCTCTACTGCCCCTATCATAGGCCTCACCTCCAGTCTGCCCCCAACTAGTCCTTTTTAACCTGCTGCTATTACTAACGGCATTGACGAAATACAAGCCTGGCTTCAATGTTAAGAGAGATTAGAAAACATGATGGGTGAGCTAACTAGAGCAGTCACAATGCTGGCACAAGCACAAACATAGGGTGTGCGAAGGCAAACTAAGATTGCGACACCCGAAAATGTTCACCAGTAACAAGCTGGATGTTCAAGTAAGGCCAATCGAGAGAATTCCCCAGCTCATCATTCACAAGAACAATCTTCAAGTCATGACTCTCATGACCATGAGGATCAAAGGGTCCAACAGTCTTCCAGCCAACAATCTGGAGCACGGGACCCACTAGTTGAAGAATTGTTCCAGAAAATGGTCCAACTGGAGGAACATCTTTGAGCTCCGAATGATCAAGCCCACTATGAAGAGAGGTCACCATTCTCTAAGGAGATTGATGCTTAGCCCGTCCCTCTTAAACTCAAAATTCCCGTGATTCCATTATACAACAGGGACACTAATCCTTACGACCATCTAGACATGTTCAATGTTCAAATAGATTTGCAAACGATTGATCCTCTAGTGAAATGCCAAGTTTTCCCAGCCACATTAGGAGGCGTACCTCGGGCCTAGTTCAGGAGATTTCTAGCTCGCTCAATTTGTAGTTGAGAAGAGTGCCAACAGAAGTTCATTAGCTAGTACCGAGCATTGAAGAGGTAGCTCGTGCCCCCTTGCCGTCTTACGATGATCTTTTAGCACAAGCATGAATCACTAAAAAATTATATTGTCAGGTTTAGACTTGAAGCCAACTCAGTGGAAAATCCATATGAAGAAAACATGTTGGCAACGATCTCCGTGGGACTCCGCAAAGATGAAAAGCTGTACAAAAGCCTGTATAAGTCCCTGGTAAAGGAACTTATCGAGTTTTATGAATAAGCTATCGAAATTAAGGATGAAAAGGGTGGTTCCACTCAAAGTAAGAAAAGAGGTAATGTGGATCAAGGGGACCACTCTAGTGTATGGACTACGAAGAAGTCCCATAGGCCCAAGGGCGAGCAACCTCAGCCCCTAACTCGCTATAAGTAATACAGCATCCTATCGGACTCCCAAGATAGGATATACATAACAGAAAGGGACAGAGAAGACTTTAGGACACCTGCACCCTCTAGGATTCCCTGTAGTTAGAGGAATCAAGAAGAGTTATATGCTTATCATAATGAAACTGGCCATGGCACTTCAAATTGTCAGACCCTCATAGATGTGATTGAAGACTTGATTAAAAAAGGCCATTTAAGGGAGTATGTGGTGCGACCTGCGAGCAGTATGTGAGGCGTGGAGACGCTTAAAATAAACTCAATTCCAATGAAGCTACATGCTCACTGGTGCATAGAGGCGTTAAAATAAACTCATTTGTTTTAGCAAAGAAGTCATCGGCATAAATCAAAATTCATGCAGTCCACAAGGTAGTGGTGCACTGCAGTGCAATCTATAAGGAGCAGCTTTTGTACAATCAGGTTCGTAGCTCTCATGTGACTTGCTTGAATATTATTCACTCATAGCCCATCGGTATCTGAACCTATTAACAAATTGAAGTGCGGCCGATTGGCCATCTAAATATTTCACTCAATTGTAATTTATAAGGATTTGTACAACCGCTTATATGAGTAAAACATTCAACACAATGCAACACTAATAAGGAGTTCATTCATTAAGAAACCTTGATGAGGTAGGTTTACATTAGAAGATTCAAAGTACATCAAAGTACAATGCCTACAACTTACCACTTCCAGGGAGAGAAGACTAGTCTCTAGAAGTCGAACCTTAACCAACAGGAGGATTAGAGGCTCGTTGAATCTCTAATTTTCTTCTTCCAAGTAGCTTCCTTAGCCAAAATCTCCTCCTCAGCCTCACCCCTAGGACTAAGAATTTAAAAAGCACTAGAAGGTGTAGCTGGGAAGGATGTGTTTCATGGTGAAACCGTGAGGAAGTAATTCAAGGTCAGCATAAGACTCCCCCATAGCCAGTAAAAAGAGCTATCCATGAGAGTCATATATAGTAGGTTATTCACACCTCTTGATCTCTTGCAATAGGCTATACACACCTTAAAATGCTTCATCGGAAGCCAAACCACCAAAAACATGGGGGGTTTAGTTAAGGCACCCATCGAGCTCTTTTATGGAGAAAGAGGAAAGCCATTAGGCTTTAACTAGACCAATTCAGTCTCTTAAAAAATCTAGAGGATATCTGATTGTTCTTGATCGGGTGGTTCAAGAAGAAAAGAAGCTGACATGCCAACGGCTTGGAACCATGCACAGGGAGAAGCATGGCCTGGAACAGATGAAGTGAAAGATTTGAGTTCGAAATGACAATTTGGTAGAGGCTGTAGGCAAAGGTTTTGACTACATAGTGAAATTTCAACTCCTAATCCATGAAGTGAATTGAGAGTTGGGGGCAAAATCCAGCATTGCGAAATAGGCCAGAAAATGCCCAGTAGTAGATTAAGTCCAAGGGAAAACAGCCTAACTCGTTAGGCCATTATCTGCACGAGTAGCAGAAGAAGGGAAAGTCCCGACTCGCTAAGTAGTGAGATCCAGCTCGCATCTCACTATACATGAACATGTATTGCCAAAGGTGAGCTCACAGAGTTCATCCTCACTGATCGAAGGAAGCAGTGACCCCGAGCCAAATACAACCCGCGAAATGAGGCACCTCACTCAGATAAGAGCTTAGTGACATGGAACACCAGATAAACTTATATCAGCTCACAAATTCAGTAGACAAGAGAGGCCCACCTACAGAAAGTAATCTGTAAGAGCTGGACTGCAGAAGTTCATATTGTCATGTACATTTAATGCTTGATGTAATATATTTAGAACATGTAAAATTACACTTGTAACCTCTCAGTCTCTATAAATAGGAAGGAGGAGATCACTGCAAGTAACTCTAAGGAGAAGGGCAGAACACATACTAAAACTCTGTAGAATTCACTTTAGATTAATAAAAGCTACCATTGATGTAGGGTCTGATACTGCCCGGATTTAGCTAAACCACATTAAAATCATGTGTTCCTTATTGTTCTTCTTTTTCCTCTTGCCTTTCTATGTCTGTTCATTATATTTGTAACCAAATTATAGTTTGAGTCCCAGAAGAACCTCTTCAATTGGCTGAATTCCAACATAATTGAAATCTACTGTCAACAGGTAGGCTAGCCAGAAAGTTAACAAGTCAAATCCTGAAGATGAACCAATTAGTCAATCAGTTCTTTGATTGATTGGTCGGTGTCAAGTCCGATAAAACCTTATGCATGAAATTTGAGAAAATAGAATCTTAGTACAATCAGGTGGTCGTGTAGAGCTAAAACCTTATCAGAAAGAAGTCCTAATGCATTTTTGATCCAAAAATGCAAATATGAGGTAATTGATTGAACCAAAAACAAAATTGAGTTTGTCTTATCTCACCTTTGTGTTTTATTATAATTTTGTTTCATGAATTTGGTTAGGTTGCAAGGTAATTGCCACGATTAGATTAGGCCTAGGATCAAAAGCATGAGCATTCCCTTTAAATAGGTGAATGAGAATTTCTACCTTTGGCTTTTTTCTCATACAGATATATTATTTTGAATTAGCCAAAAAGCTTTTTGTGTGATTGGAAGCGAAAAAATTAGGCCTAAATAAATTTAGTTGATAATGATCAAATTCAAAAAGATAGTAAGTATGCAAGAATCATAGAATTAAATGATATATGAAACATTAGGATTACAAATAAAACTAGGATGAGACTTGGACAAGATTATGTTACATGACATGAGATATATGAATGAACAAGAGAAGGGTTTGGTATATATGAATAGATAAGATTATGATGTTTAGCTATCCAAAAAGTGCTTGGTTTCTAGAAGAAAATTTGCTATTGAAGCACTTTGGTTCATTGTTAGATAATCTATCATACTTAACATGTTTTGTATGTTGAACAAACTTAATAAATAGCATCTAGGGGTTTAGTGTAGATCATGTTTAATTAATTAATACATAAGGTTTTGGCTTGGTAATCTTGCAGAAGTATGGATACATAGCAAAACCCAGGAGAAATTATAATGCTAGTCTAATATAAAATTTCCATATTTCATAGCTATGTGTTTATTGAGCTAACAAGTTTACCTGTAACCAAAAATAAGTCATACATTCACAGTTAAAGCTCAAATAACCAATACAAAAGGACCTTTAATTGTGTTAAGATTTGCCCTGAATTTATTTGACAAGCATAAGCCGAGTTGGTGCCTAATCTTAATACATAATGCATAAGAACAAATGACACTACTAGAAATTAGCTAATTTCCAGGTACTATTGCTGTGGGAAAACCATTTTCCCATGGTTTTTCCTATAGATTAAAAAACATAGGAAAATGAAGCATGGGCAAATTTCTTGCAACACTTATGGTTATATATATATATATATATATATTTTGAAGTCTCCCATGATACCAGTCATGGGATTGCCCAAAATGTCTTAGGAAATTGTTTTATTACTTTCTCACGACATAAACCATGGGAAAATGCACATACATACATATATGTTTATTTATTTTGTATCATTATTTTGGAAATTAGTTAAACATAATAAAAATAAATATTGAAATTCATTAAAATAAAGTTGATAATGCTGAAACAAATTAGACTTATTTTCATAAATATTATTAAAATATTTTCTAAATCATTTATAAAATGAAAAATACAAGATCAATGATCACTCAAACCTTAGTGATACTACTAATCTTGTTACTCTTCCTCCCCATCATTGTGCTTCTCAAGAATAGTATTGGAACATAGGTATAAAGCATCGAAGAATGTCTTGATCTTGTACTCACTCTACTCCCACTTCCTTTTGAGGTTTGTGATTTTGCAATCATGACTTGGTAGCTTTTGCTCAAAAGCTATTTCCTTGCAAGCAATCTCTTCGGTCAAAGTTGTGACCCAATGCTCCATCTGCTCCTTGTTAACAACCCTAAAGGAAGAAGAATGATCGCATGTGGAGTACTTGGTGCTAATGGAAGGGACCTCTATGACAAGGCTATAGAATCTATCATAGTCTCATCTATAGTCTGAAGCTAGGCTCCCTCATCAACCTCAAGAATGAGTTGTAAGGCCTCGAAGGCAATAACAATTGTAAGTTGGGTGGATGGAATCTTTATAGCCTTTTGAAGGCTATAGTCTACAAAAAATAAAAATTAAAACATTAGATGTGTTATAAAAATTTGTTAACTTAAAAATATATAAATAAATTCATAGACACTTACATAGGTCCTCTCCAATTGCTCATCCACCCACTAGTTGTTCTCTTTGTGGTGGGTGTGCTTGAACACCATGAGGATGGTAGGGGACTTCTCCTGCATTTCAAAATATTAGTATTAATAAATATAATCAAATTAAAATAGAAGTTAACTCCAAGCTACATATAATTGAATCAATATGAGTACTTACCAAATGCCTTTTTATGTTTAGTGACAAGGACAGAAACACCAATGTGATAGGCAAGTCCCTATCCACTGATGGAGGCTCAATTCTTCTTGTTTAATTTAGAGACATTTTTGTAGTTCTGAGCTTCCCAAGTCTCCAAGATCCTTCCCCAAACCTCCTTAGTGATTTATTGAAGCTTTTAGACCTTTTCTTGGGCATCCTGCATCATATCTTGGAGCCACTTAGCCACTTTCAAGTTGAAGTTCCTTTTAATGGTGGCTTCACTACGGGGGTCCCACTTATACTTGCCAAGAAAAAAAATTGAAATTATTATTATCCACAATATTCAAATAGAAAAATATTGTTGAAATAAAATAAAAATGTATGATTTTTACCTTAAATATCCTCTATCAAAAATCTCATGACTAATTATAATAAATAAACTATAATAAGTATAAGGGAAATAATTACAAGTATAGTCATGTGCAGCCCTTTGGCTTAATCTATGGCCTAGCATCCTCCTCCATGGCCAGCAAGTTAAGAGCTTACTGTTGGGAGGAACTGTGGAAGATGACACTGTGGTCAACTATTTGAGGTAAGATCTAGGGGTGAGCATGAAGGTGGAGTAGCCACCAGTGTGGTAGGCACGTGGGTCAGGGTTAGAGACGGATGGTGAATATATTGGAAGGTGGACAAGAGGTGAAATAGGATGGTGAGAAAATGACGTGGAGGTGGAGGAAAGTATGGTGATGTCATATGGTCCTATTAGTTCCCTTACCTGCAGCACAACTGCATCCTGACATTTGTATGAAAAAATCAAAACTAAGCTTAAGTACTATATGTAAGATTTTCCCTAATATTAACTTAAAACTCATTTCAAGTTTTATTATTTTCTTTCCTAAATTAGAAGAAAACTCATTTTAAGTATATTGGTGGTACAAGAAAATAACTTCAAAGTTAGATAAATAATAACATGTTATAAAATGATAGAATGAAATAATATTTACGTAAAACTACTTTATATTTGTTGGGGCATAAAAAGTCATTTGATAAGGGAGTGAAAATTTTCTCCATTCAGGTTTGGAGTAAGACTTTGAGTTGAAAAGGGATATAACATCTTCAAATGATGTGGATGAGATCTAGTGTAAGTTTGGCATGCCAAAAAAGCTAACTTTTAAATTCTTTATTTGGTTAAACAACTTTTTTTTTCATATTTTGGCGGTTTTTGATGTACTAGCTTTTTAAGAAAAAAAATTCTTTATTAAGAAGTTATTCTAAGTAATGTATAGTTTATTAAAATAAAGCTTTCAATTATTTTGTCCTAATTTATCCATCTTTTTTGTTTAATTGACAACTCATTTTAATTAATTAAAAACTTTCATTTTCAATTTTTTTAATATCATACTATTTTCAATGTTTTTTTTTCACAAAGTCAAAAAGGAAAAAAAAATCCACATATCATTGCAATTTGGCTTATGCCTATTAATTCAACATAAATAAATAAAAATAAGTAAATAAATATATGCTATTATAAAATATAATTAATTAAATTTTAAGAAGTTTTAATCTTATTTTAAATATCTTGATTACATTAATATACTTTAATTTCAAAATAAATATTAATTAATTTACTTCTTATATTATCTAATGATATTAACATATCATTTTATGTCATTTTATATTTATAAGTTAGTTCAATAACTAATTTTACTAAATACTTCTAATGCAATTAACTAGCTTATCAGTTAATAGTTAGTAAAATAGTTAATAACTAGCAATTACATACACCAAATGGACTCCTAACCACAACCCACGATCGAAGCTAGGCGTAGCCTCATCATCTAAAAATATCACATCCCTTTTTACCTCAAAATCTTACTCGAGCCTGAATGAAGAAAATTGTAACTGTCTCATCAAATGGTTTCTTATTCGCCAATTAAGATAGAGTGGTTTTACGTAAATATTACTTCCTTCTAACATTTTCTAACATGCTATAATTTATCTAACTTTGAAGCAATTTTCTTGTACCACTAGTGTACTTGAAATTGTTTTCTTTTAAATCTTATTTTAAACATACTTAAATTTATGTCCTTGTAATTTACCATAATTGGATTTTTTTATCCTTATTCCAAACATATTTAAATTTATTTTCTTCTAATTTTTCTTAATAGATTTTTTTATTCTTATTCGAAATATACTTAAATTTATTTTCTTCTAATTTCCCCCTAATAGGTTTTTTTATTTTTATTCCAAATATACTTAAATGTATCTTCTTCTAATTTCCCTTAATAGGCTTTTCAGTTTTTCTATTCTTTTTTCAAACAAATATATTTAAAATTATTTTCTTCTAATCCCTAAACCCAATTTCAACCCCTAGACTTCATTTCACTAGTATTCATATATTTAAATATTTACCAATATGCAATATTCAATCCATAAACTTAATTTCACCAGAATTCAAATATCTACAAATATACAACATTCAACTCCTAAACTCAATTTCACCAATATTCACATATTCACTAATTCACCAATATTCATATATTCACATTCCCACAAATATTCATTATTTAATCTATAAACTCAATTTCGCCCATATCTCAAGTTTTAGACAAAAAAAACTTGAAAACTAATCAATTAAAAAGGGCCTACCTTTAGGGTAGAGCAAAAGGACCATGAGAAATGGCTTGAACAAGCTTCAATAGTAGTCAAAATGGTGGGAGAACAGTGGATCTCCAATGTGGCTATGGCAGAGGAGAAGTTGAGAAAAAGGGAAATAAGGGTTCTAGCACCATGGGTGTTGATACAATATATTTTCTCACAGCATTTCCTACAATAAAAGTTGTGGGAACATTAATGAAATGGTGTGTTTTATGCATTCTCATAGCATTCATCAAAGATTGCAATTTTCTTTGTTTTCTCACGAGCATAGACCATGGGAAAGTAAATAGACCATGGGAAAGTAAAGAAAATATGACAATCCAAAGGCCTTACTTTGCCAATAGATCTTCTCACAACTTCCCATGACTCTTTCTAACAGCTTTAGAATAGCGACAAATTGAATGTAGTCTTAAGGTGTAATCTATCAAACTTTAGTGGTGAACTCAACTTAAATAGAGTTACTACTTGACAAAACCATACTTTTGCATGTTAATTGGTTAAGAATATACTTTGATTCCAGTTTATCCAATAAGAAAGAAAGAAAGAAATGTAAAAGTGGGTGTACATAATTTACAAATTATAGGTAGCTAGTGTCGTATATAAATATATACAAATACAGATATGTGTGTTGCATATTTTGGTTCTCACAACCCAGAGCTACCTTAATAGATTTGTGATTGTGTGAGTAGCTATTTGTTTTGAAGTGTTGTTTTACCCTCCTATAGTAGACTATGTGAAACTATTATATGTGTCACATGATGGAAACTTTGTAGAATTTATGTAAGATACTTTTTGGCCAAAAAGCTAGGTATAGGACAAAAAATACTAGCTTATGGATTAGACAAAAAATTTTGGTTTAAGAGTAAAATGCTAACTTAATTGTAAATTTTTTACTGTAGCATAAAGATAGGTTTAGTGGTAGAGATTCTATGTGATTCTGGTTTTATTAGTTTGATTCATTTATAATGGCTATAACATGTAAATTATTTAGACTTTTATAAAAAAAATTCAATAAAAATCTATAAATATACAAAAAGATAAGTATTTTAATAAAATTGTTAGCATGTGTACATGCTTTCAAATATGTATAAAAGTTTAATTATGAAAATTTAGGATAATACATTACAACTGATAGAAAGTAAGTTGCAATTCCTATACAATTGTGTTATTTGTGTAATATTAAAAAAAAAAAACTAGTGAAGTTTTCTCTAAGGTACAAAACTATTAGCCTAAATTACTCTATCTACATATTTTTCTTAGTTTTAATATTGAAAAATAATTTTATCTAACAACATATTTTAGTATTTTTGATTTGTTTTATAGGTTCAAAGAAATCATATTCAAGATTTAAGAGATCCAATATTGGCTTTTAGGATTTATTTTTCAATAGGATCTTTTGCAAATAAATTCAAATGATTTTGATCCAAATATTTTTAACTAAATAATGAGG
>JANHAO010019427.1:0-13232 GCA_026873985.1 Saraca asoca
TATTAGACCTTGAAAGAGGCTAGTAATTAATTTAGGCTAAACCATCCTCAATTATCCAAGTAATCATAATAGGAAAGATTTTAATATGTTAAACACCATAAGTGTGGTAAAACCCCAATCCTAGGCTTTTATAATTGAACTTTGCATATTAATTATTTGCTACTTTTTCATTAAGTTTCTTTATTATCTTTGATATTCTTATTTGATTGAGGCAACTTACATTGCAAGCTCTGGTAATTGATAATGAGATCCCTATGGGGTTTGACCCGTATTTACCAGTATCTACTATAACTACACTATACACTTGCAAAAAATACACATCAATGGTTCAAAAGCCTCCTAGCTTGCAGTGTCAATAACTAGGAAGAATACCAAAGGAAATTTGTCGATCAATATTAGGCACTGAAGAGGCAGCTCACGCCTCCCTGTCATCTTGTAATGATCTTTCAACACAAGGGTGAGTCACTAAAAGACTATATAGCCAAGTTCAGGCATGAAGCCAACTCCATGCAGAATCCCTCAGAGGAGAGCATCTTAACGGCAATCTTGATGGGACTCTGCAAAGATGGAAAGTTATACAAAAGCCTTTACAAGTCCCTAACTCAAGATCTCATTGAATTCTATGAGCGAGCCACTAAACAAATAAGGTGGGAGGAAACCTTCAGTACAGAAGAGCTCAGACCTAAGGGTGAAGTGTCTGGTGCTTCTCAAAGCAAAAAAAGGAGTGAAGAGAGCCAAAATTATGGCCCCTTGATCGGCCCACAGAAAAGGGAAAATTCAGGTGACCTCAGCCTAAAGATAGCTATGAAGTTATAGTGTTTTGTCTAATATGCAAGGCAGGATCTTTGCAGCAGAATGAGATAGGGAAAACTTTAGGAAGCCCAAGCCCCTCTCGACTCTTGGCCAATTCAAGAGCAATAAAGATAAATTTTGTGCCTACCACAATGATGTTGGGCACAATACTTCAAAATGCTAGGCACTAAAGGATACCATAGAAGATCTCATCAAGAAAGGTTAGTTACAAGATTATGTGGTAAGGCCATTAGAGCAGCAAGCTTAGCAAACTCAACAAATCACTGATCAAGAGCAAGAGCCATCCATCAAAACCATATTCTGACCCTGGAATACCATATTGAAGTAAATGAAAATATTTCAAATTTTTATCTAACTGCCCAGCAGAATGTTTTGTCCCACATAAATCCAGTGCAACCAATGGCTTGCTAAGGTGCAAAGGCACTATTAAACATTCAAAATCCAACAATGAGCCAAGAGCTTGCTGAGGTGTAGAGGCACTATTAAACACTCACAATCCAACAATGAGCTATGAGCTCACTGAGGTGCGGAGGCATTATTAAACACTCAAAATCCAATAATGAGCTATGAGCTCACTGAGGTACAGAGGCACTATTAAATGCTCGAAATCCATTAATGAGCTATGAGCTCACTAAGGTGTAGAGGTACTATTAAACACTTAAAATTTAGCAATGAGCAGCTCGTTGAGGTGCGGGGCACTATTAAACACTCAAAATCAAGCAAAACTAAGAGCTTACTGAGGTGCAGAGGCACTATTAAACACTCAAAATCTAGCAGAGCCAAGAGTTTGCTAAGGTGTGAAGACACTATTAAATGCTCAAAATCCAACTCAACCAAGAGCTCAAAAATGTGCAGAGGCACTATTAAACACTCAAAATCTGGCAATGAGTTATGAGCTCACCGAGGTATGGTGGCACTATTAAACGCTCAAAATCCAGCACAGCCAAGAGCTTGCTGAGGTGTAGAGGCACTATTAAATGCTCAAAATCTAATGCAGCCAAGAGCTTGCTAAGCTGCGAAGGCACTATTGAACAATCAAAATTTAGCATAAACATTCAAATTCGGCAGCAAGCTATAAGTTTACAAGAGTGCAGGGATGCTAAAATAAATTTGTTATAGCTCTCATGCAGTTAAGTATCCATAGGAAATATGTAGCCAAATGAACATAGCTCACATGTGATTTCTTGCTTAGTGCAGCTTACATACATCTTGACTATTGCTCGTTATGAACCAGAGTAGTCAAACAACAAGATCAGCTATAAGCTAAAGATATGGCTGATTGGTCATAGAGACATTTCATTAATCTATAAAAATATAACATCCAATAGGATACAAAGCATTTGATACAGTGCTCAGGAGCAAAATAATAGAGAAGAGCTCATTCATTAAAAAGCCTCACTTAATGAGGTAAAGTTTACATCAAGAGATCCAGGGTACAAGATCAAAAGCATAAAGCCTAAATCTATTGTTGAAAGCAGAAAGCCAACTACCAAAAGACAAACTCCCACTAGTAGGAAGACCAGTGAGCTTGACTGCTCCTGCTTATGTCCCTCCTAGGCCAGCAGTTCCTCCTGGACTAAGCCTAGAGCAATTCAAAAAGGCACTAGGAGTCTAGTTGGCAGGGCTGGAAATCATGAAAACACCATAAAGAGGTAACTCGAGATCTGCATAAGACTTCCCTATGGCTAGCATAAAAAGCTATGCATGGGAGTCATATGCAGGAGGCCATTCACGCCTCAAAATCTTCTGTAGTAGGCCATACATGCCTCAGAGAGCTTCATTGGAAGCTGAACTACTAGAAACATGGGGGCCTTTACTATAGCATCCATCAGACCATTCCATGAAGAAGCAAGAAGAGCTTCTCACATTTTATGAACTAGTGTGGGTTCAGTGAAAGACCCAGTGGATAATTGGCTAGCCTAGATTGAACGATCGAGGAAAATGAGGCAGCCTTGCTAATGATCAGAGATTGCAAACAATAAGAAGTATGGTCTGGAGTAGAATGAAATGAAAAAAATGAAATCTGAGATGACAATACGGCTAAGCAAAGACTTTAACTGAAAGTGCAGACAAGACCTCAGAAAAATTGTAACTCCTAGTCTGCAAGGTGAACTGAGAGTTAGAGGCTTATGTTATGGGCAAAAATCAGCTCTGTAAAACAAGTTAGTGAGAACCCAGCAGAAGCTAAGTAACCCGGCTTGCTGAGGACACCCAATGAACGCTACCCTACTAATCATGAAATGATGAAGTAGCGAGATCATGGGAAGCTTAGCTTATCAAGCAATCAGCCATCTCGCTCGAGCTTGTCCTATCAAGAAGCAGCCTCAAGCTTACTGAATGAATGACAACAATGACTTCAAGCTAAGAATCTTGGCTCGGGGGGACAAGCATATCGCCCAGCCAAGGGCTCGACAAGACTGAGTACTAGACAAACTTATGTCAACTTACCGCTAAGAGGGGCCCACCCACAGAAAGCAACCTATAGAAGCCTGATTACAAGAGATTGTATTATCTTGTACATTTAATATTTGATGTAATAGAATTACAACTTGTAATCATTACATAACCTTCCTCCATCTACAAAAGGAGAGGAAGAACTCTTGTAAAAAGAGGTTGAAAGAAGCTAAGCCTCTGTAAGATTTTTCAAGATTAATAAAAAGCTACCATGGACGTAAGGTCCAGTGCTATTCAAATTTAGCCAAACCATGTTAAAATACTACATTCCATTGTTTCTCTTCCTCTCCATCCTCTCCATCTTTTTCCCTTCTTCATATTTCATAGGCTCGAAAGCAACTTGGGGTTCAAGAACCATATTCATTGGTTGAAATTCAGCAGAACTGGATTTCATCATCAATAATAACAAAGTTGTAAGATCCAAAGCTACACTTAACATCTTTATGAGACAAAAATTGTTGCTGTAAGATAGCATTGTCAGAAAAGCTACTTCTCATAGTATCTCACCAAGTCACATTTCCACTAACCTAAAAATGAACTATGGTGGGCTGCACAATGAATTCTAGTGTTAACACACTAGAAAACAAAAAAACCATAGCACCTCAATCTTCATGAAAATTAGCCAAAAAAGCACCTCATAATAACAAGTCCTAGTCTCCACACATAGCTCCTATAATTAGAAAATAGCATAAGTACACCTTATTCATACACAAAATGTGCTCCAAACCACTTTAGGTTAACCAAATACTAGCAAATTAAATGGGTATAGTGTTAAACAATCATAAATAGACAAACCCAGATGTAAACCTTATCAAACCATGTTCTAAACTAGGTCAAATTAATCAATCATGTAAAAAATGCACTGAAACTACCTCATGAGAAAATGCATTGTAAGCATGTCTGAGAAAGATTCAAAGCCAACCATAAGAACAAGAATCAAGCAAATCAAATCAAATATACCACCAATTAACATAATTATGCAAAATTGTACTTCAAACACATCAAATTTAGTAACACTCTGCATAGAAAATCCAAAAACAAGCTTACCAAAATCACCACAAGACCAAAATTGAATAACCTAAAGTCCAATCACTAAAAACTACATAAATCATGTGTAGAATTAGTTAACAATGGCAAGAAAAGATCATGAAACACTAAATTTTGCCAAAAAGAAATGCCCACAATTCAAAATGCCAAAAATTTAATCAGTAAATCAAAAAAACCAACCATACAAGAAGACTTAAAAAGTGTCGGAGGTGTTATTGCTGAGAGCACATCACTAAAAAATCACCTCACAAGGCCCTACACTCTTTAGCATGTGATGCTCATATGCCACCATAAAACACTCACAAGTATTTCATGCATTGCCTATAACTGATCACTAATTTCTTGTGGTCGTTTGCCTGAATGGGTTTCACCAGACTTAGAGTCACCAATGTCTAGTAGTTACAACAACTACCTTATTTTTGCATAAACATTATTTTCTCATGTATTTTTTTGAATTCGCTTCCTTCCAATAAAAAACCAAATAGTAACTAACAAATAGTTGCCAGAATTGTGGAACCTAACAAACCTCAAGCTAGATGATACTGCTATAATACCATGTTAAGAAAATAATTAAGGTTTAATAGGGAAGAAGTAGGGAAAGGTTAAAGAGAATTAGGGAGAAAAAACTAGTGTATTATTGAATCAATATGACAAGTGAATTACATAAGACTTAATCCTAAAGTTCTATTGTCACAACCTAAAACCCAGGTTATAATTAGCATGAATATCATCCTCTTTGTTGATAATCACCTGCCTATTATGACTTGATCCCATTTATAGTCATCTTAGTTTTTCATAAACATATTCATTTGAATTTCATTGGCTGACCCAAATATAATAAACTATATAGAAAAAAGGACAAGCATTGTAATACACTGAATTTTCTAAAATAAATTTTGGCAACGAAATAAGGAAAATAAAATTTTTAAAGAATTCAAAATTTTAGATCTAAAGATATGAGAGCCCTAGATATAGTAGAAATTGATTATATAAAACTTTAGAAATATTTCAAACGTCAAGTTATTGTTATAAATGTTCAAAGGATAAAAATTTATATTTTTGAGAATCAATTTCTATAAAACTTTGAAAATATTGAAACTAGGGCTACAGATATCAGATGAGTACAAAATTAGAGCTATTAAGAAGGCATGTAATTTAACTAATTTATATTAAAAAAAAATTATCATTGGAGATTGTCAAGTATGTTAAATTTGAGTTCAAAATGGAAGAAACAAGAAAATTACTAAAAAGGGAAAATGGTCAATTTGTAGTTAGTGGAAAGTTAACATATTTTTCCCATTTTGCCATCCTATTAGCTAGATCCTTCTCTTCATTTTCTTGGCTTCAAACTATTGAAGTCTTGCAAATCATCTTCTCCTCCAAGCTTCCATATACTTTTTCTACCTTCACTCTCTCTCTATAAGTAAACTCACTAACTCTTCTTATGATTTTCTCAAATTTTTAATGCTAAATTTTCTCTTATTCCATTTCATCTTGATATCAAATCACATTGATTCATTAGGTGAAATTCCATATATAAATTTTTGAAAATTTCTATTACTATTCATGTCACTATTCAACTAATGAATCAACTTGGTTTTTCTGGCATTTTAGAGTTTGAATCTATTAGATATAGCTAGTTTCTATTAAATTGAACAATAATCTAAATATATAATCTTAGTTGTAGAGAGAAATCCTTGAAAACGTTTGAAAGCTAATAGACTCTTTTTTTTGTGTTCTTGAAGAGTGTAGGCAAACTTGGTGATTTTGGTTGCACTTTTGTGTTTCTAGTTATCAAGGTGAATATTTCTTACCATTCCTGTGAATTAATATATGTCTCCTTGCTTGTGATCTACTAAATAATTCATGATAGATGATAGATGATAGAAATTGGTTTTGAGATTGTGAGGCTTAATTTGTGATTAAAAAGATTGATTAATAAACTAATTAGTTTGTGATTAAATAGTTAGGTTTTATGTATGTTTAAGTCAATAAAATAGGTTGTGATAAGACTCTATAGTATATGATGAGTTAGAAATTCTCTTCCCTTATTTTTCTACTATTACTTGCAATTTTTGCTCATGCAATTCAAATCATAGCTTTTTAAACTATACCCACTATCGTGCTTGCAAAAAACCAGAAGTTTTATTCTTACAATTTGAATAAGGATTTGAACTAGATTCAGGGTGATTCGAATCGACCATCCTTACTCTATTTTTTGAATTCACTCATGATTTTGATCACATTTGAAATTGGAATTCCTAAACATTTGTAAGTTTTGGTGAGCAAACTCATATATTAAATTAAATTCCTTCAAGTCGTATTAAGTCTTCCTCATTTGAATTCCTCAATTATCATCACAATTCTACTCAAACTTCTTCAATGATTTTGATTGTGATCTGGACCACATTTCCAAAAATTTTTGCTTTGATTGTCTTGTTTTCACACCTCTCAAATCTAATTGGATTTTACTTGATTTAGTCTCAGTTGAACCTTATGTATCAATAAAGAAATCTTATGAGAATAAATGATAAATGAGAAAGTATGGTATACCCATGTATATGGATGTGAATATTATAGTACATTTATTGCAAATACCTTGGTTATTTAAAGTGTGAAGGCATGTGTGAGATATGAAATGGCGTGTGACCCTATGAATGACTTTGAAACGTGATCATATGATACTAGTGAGGTGTGATGGGGAATAATGAATCGGATCCTAGATCTATGCATTCTATTTAATGAATGGGATAAGAATGGATTGGAGGGATAAGGCTAATTTTGTGTGGGATAATGCTGGATTAGAGTAATAAGGAGATTTACATTTCCTGTTATGAAATATTTAAACTGCTTGTTACCATATGAAATGCTACCATGCATTACTACGTGAATAGAATATGTAGAGTGCCAATAGGATGGTCAGTGGCTATGAGAGCCTAACTCAGCAAAATGTTCAAAGGTAATATAATGTGAATTTCTTTATATATGAATCTCTAATGATTGACAAATGCTCATTAAGGTTTATATGAGAAATAGCCAAATAGATGAGGTATGAATGCTTGTATTTGTACATGTTGTTTGGTGAGTTCATAAGTCTGGTATGCTTTATTCACTAAGCACTAGACTCATTCTTCTATGGACTATTTTTTTTTTAGATTCTTAAGATATTACAAATCCCATTCTAGAAAAGTAAGATGGATAATAATCTAATGGAAATAACAACTGACACATACACCACCATGGTCTCAAGTCCTCTAAGAAGCTACCAAATAAATGTACACTACACTATCATCCTCTGACAGGATGCGAAGTACTATATGATGTCAAAATAATTCCATTGGAACCACCAAATGTACTATTTATGATTGCCCTTGGATGGTTCGACCCTTGAAGGTCACCCATTCGAATGAAAACTATTTTGCTACTTTTTTTAATGCATGTAAATAGAAAAACCCATAGGGTTTTGTTATAGTAACCTATGTTTGGTAATATGGTAACACATAGGTTAGTATAGCTTCTTTTAGATCCCTTTTTTTTATTTTGAAAAGTGCATGTGGTAGTTTTGAAAGTGGAAGCGGGCCCTAGGATGTAAGGTTGATAGTAGTTATTTTGTTGTAACTGTTGTAAACTTATGAACAATTGGGCAATATTGGTGTGTGGCCTGTTAGGTAGTACAAGCATAAATTAAATGATATATGTACACATTTCTACATAAGTTTCCTTATGTGATGAGTTTGCTATGATTTAGTCACCTTTGTAATATGATGAGATAATTCTAAAAAAACTAAGATAATGCTGATAGGTATAAATGGTAAAGGCTAGTGAATATCTGATAAGGGAGCAGTATTCATGCTGATCATGACTAGGGGTTTTTCAATTGTGACATTTGTTGATATTAGAGCAATGGTTTAGGTTAAACCTATAGAATGGGCCTACATGAAGAGTCATTTAGAGTTTCATTGTGGTGATGGTTTCATCAAGTGTTAATAGAAATAGTACCAGTAGTATTCGTGCACCTAGGAGCATGTATTGCTGATACCATTCCCATTGACCTGGTGAAATATGTCTCTATGTAATAAAGTCAAATGAAAACTATCTTGTGTCTTAAGAATCTGACCAATTTTGTGATATAGAGTATGGTGAGAACTAGAAGGCAAGAAAGCCAAGAACATGAGTCTAATCATGGAAGATCATCCATTGGATGAAACAATCCCCACCGTGAGGCTAATGAAAACCCAAAAGTTCCTCAATAGGCAAAAAACTTAGCTCAGTAAGCAATGGATCACCTAGTACATAAATTAATGCAAAATCAAAACCAAGATCAGAATAGAAAAACTGAATGGAATAGGCGAAATAAAAGAGATCAAATTTCTCCAGCTAGAAACGACTAAGAAAATAGGTTGAGCATTGTTCATGAATTCTTGAAACTAAAGCCACCTCGATATTCAAGAGCAATTCTTCTATAGACCCATACCAATTTCTGGTTCAAATTGAAAGGTACGGTAGGATGTTACAATGCCCTAAACCCTTATTGATAGAATTGGTAGGATTTTAGTTGGATGATCTCGCACATTATTGGTATGTTAGAACTATTGAAGGGCAAGTTGCAGATGTAGAACAGTATACTTGGGTAATGTTCTAAGAAGTTTTTATTAATAGATTCCTTCCTCCTAGTGTCCAATAAGCAAATGCCTAGAGATTTGAAAATTTTAGGTAAGAGAATATGTTTATAAGTGAATATGATGCTCAATTCACTCAACACTCCTTGATATGCTACTCATCTGATTCTTAATGAAGCCATGAAAGTAAAAAGGTTTGTACAAGGGCTTTATAATTATTATTTTGATCATATTAAAGTTGATCTAAATAGAATGTATCAACAAGCCATGAATCAAGCTATGCAGGTGGAGTTAAGGTCTAACAAGCATTGGGAGAGGGAAATGTCTTCTACTAGTAAGAATAGAGTTTGAATTGAGGGGATTAATACAGCTCAGAGGAGACTAACTCTAGATCATGGAGCACTACCAAGTGGGTGGAGAGGTTATTTTTCTATATCATCTCGGTCACAAAATCTAGCTATAAAAAGAAACATAAGAGGTCAATCTATTTCAACCACTTCTATTCCATTTCGTCGAAGGAGTGTACCCTAAAGTCAAGGAAATTTTAATGTTAATGTACAACCATGTAAAGTTTGGAATACAAGTCACTATAAACCTTGTAGAAAAGATTTCACTGGATGTTTTTGATGTGGTCAACCTAGACATAGGGTGAAGGAATGTCCTATGAATGTTGGTGCCTTAGGGTATAGTACAAATTATTAAGCAAGACCTCAAAATCAATCAGCAACACCATTTGCAGCCTCAATAAGAGCACCCACAATGTCTATATGAAATGATGGGAGAAGTAGTTGTGGAAGAAATCCCAATGAAGCCATAGCATGAGTTTATAACCTTACAAGACAAGAAGTCCAAGTATCTAATGCAATAGTCTCAGATATTTTATAAATACGTGATTTACAAGCTCTGGTATTGTTTGAACCTAGTGCCATTCATTCTTTTATTGTGAAGAAATTTGTCATTTTATTAAATGAAATGGGTGAAGTGATGGAGACACCATTAGTAGTAATGACCCCATTGGTACAACTTTTCTAACTTATCATTTAGTTAGAAAGTGTGCCATGATGATAGGAGATAAGGAAGTAACTTCAAATCTAGTTGTTTTATATATGATTCACAATAGCATGATTCTAGGGATGGATTGGCTTTCTTAACACCATGCATGCATGAATTATTTTGATAAAAAGGTTACATTTTACATAGATGAATCCTCCTCTATAGTTTTTCAAGGGGAAACGATAACTAAGATAGCAGGGTTAATTTCAAGCATTTGAGCTTGGAAATTATTAAACAAGGGGTACACAGCAAAATTAGCTATGGTACAAGACCCAAATTAGGTTGTTCCAAATCTGATCAAAGTTTTGATAATATGAGAGTTCCTTGATGTGTTTCCTAACAAGTCACCTGGATTACCCTCGAGCCAAGAAATTGAATTCACTGTTGATTTGATAACTGGCACTAAGCTTATCTCTATTCCTTCTTATCGAATGGCACCAATGGAATTAGAGGAACTAAAATTTTAGTTACAAGAGTTACTTGATAGAGCATTCATCCACCCAAGTGTGTCGCCTTGGGAAGTACTCGTACTCTTTGTGAAGAAGAAAGATGAATCATTATGACTGTGTATTGATTACCGCCAACTGAACAAGGTGACTATCAAGTCCCTAAAAATCAGAGTTAAAATTTTAAAGAACTTTGGATTTTACCCTTTTCTCATTGGTGAATTTATATACACCTTTAAGTTATACTTGGATTCAATATTAATGCAATAAACAAATTTAATACAGTAAATTTGTAAACAAATAATCAAAAATAGGAAATCTAGAATTTTTATGTGTAGCAGAATGATAAAGATTAAAACACAAAATTTTAAAGTGGTTCAACTTGAATTGAAACCACAATTCAAGTCCACTCTACTTGATCTTTCTCAATCGATAGACCTTTTCAATTAAAAGAAAAACTATTAGGATTTATCATGTTCCTAAAATGCCAATTTCCATCAAAAACACTAGAAATTACATAGGCTTCTTGCTAACCGAAGAGAATTACAATAGGCTCTTCTAAACTTAAACAAAAACACAAGGATTATAATAGGCTCTTGCTAACATATACAGATTTCTAAACTCCTAGAATTCTCATATAAAAAGAAATGAAATAAGAGAGATTCAGAAATATAATACCATAGGTTTGAGATGAAATCTCAAATAATCCAAGATGAATTTAATTGACTTTTGATCTAACAAATCTTGATTAGATCTCAAAAACTTGATAAGGTAGAAAGAAAACTTATTTATCACTTTTCTCAAAGGTTTTTGCTCTTGAATAATGAAGAAAACTATGAAAACTTGTTTAAATAAGGAAAGCAGTTAGGCTTTTGTAATTGCTATAATTGTCTGTAATAGAATAACTAATTTTCAGTTGTTGTATTGATTATAGCATCAATTTAGGATGGTTACAAATAACTAATCGATATGGTAATAGAAGTTCAATCTATTACAAATGGAACTGTAAATGATTACTACATCAAAGTAGGAAATTTTCCTAACATTCGGTTTGAAATAATTTTGAAAACTGTTCTTCATGGAATCAATGTGGAAATTGATGTATAAAGTGAAAAATAGTTTCATAAAATTTTGTTTTCTTCAAGTGACTTTTCTATCAAGTGGTTTTTCTACCTTATTTTAAAAACGTTTGTTTGAATTAAAAGTCTTTTGAAATTCATTTACAAAAGATCTTAAAAGATAAAATAATTCTTAATTCTAATGTTGATCTTGTTGAATCACAATTGTATACTTTGAAACCTGTAAAACAAATTGAAAAAAGTAGTAAAGTATGATATCAAATAATAATGTGAAAAATTGATTAAAATTGTTTTTCAACATTAAAACTAAGAAATATATATGGCTAGGGTAACCTAGGCTAACAGTGACCATTGAGAATAAATATTGATATGATCTCTCATGGAGTGCCCATGGATTGATCTCTAATTCAGCAAAATTTAGCAACAAATTGAAAAAGAAAAAGAATGATATTCACACCACACTCTAGAATAGGAAGAAGGAGAGTAATAAGTGATGAATTTTAGACCACAAAGAGCAAGCTCTTTGATAAGTCTCAAGTTCTTGCTAGAACCCTAGGAGAGGACTCTCTTATGAAGAAACACTTCAATTTCATAACTTGATCAAATCTAAATGGTAAGGGAAACATACTTTCCCTAATAACAAAAACACATTGAAGATAGGCTGAAATAAAGTCCCAAACAAGCCCACCAAAATATGAAACAAAACCAACCATAAACAAATAAGTCTAGGCCATTGCAAAAAATCAAACACAAGCCATTAAAATGGGCCATTCAACCCCTCACATGACTAACAAAAATGATGCCAAAAACAACTTGAAACTAGCCCCCAAAATAATGCAACAAAAAGGTCCAAAATAGCCTATAAAATGACATAATAAAATAGCCCACATTATGCCCAAAAACCAGCCATGTGTGATGTTAAAAGGCTGCAATGCCAAGTTGGATGCTAGGTTGCTGCCATGTTGGATGCTCCAAGTGGCCTAAGTGGATGGCATGGCTTCTATGCAAATAACATTTGAATTTCCAAAGCCTTGCCCCCCATGTGAGCTCTAAAATGTGTGACAAAGCCTTTAAATTACTTCCCTCATTTTCTTTGTTGTGGCCTAGTCACTAGTCCTCTTGATAAGTGTAGAGTATCCTAGTGATCCATAGTTTGGTCTTTCATGTTCTCATCACTCCCTCCCTCTTCAAAAGGATTCGACTTTGAATCAAAACCTATATCAAAAAGTGAAAGGTCAAAAATATTAAAAGTAGCACTAATATTAGAATCACCAAGAATATCTAATTTATATGTATTGTTATTGATCTTTGCCACCACTTGGAAAGGACCATCGCCTCTTGGGTAGAGCTTAGTCTTTCTTTGAGTTGGAAACCTTTCTTTCCACATATGTAACCACACCTAATCACCCGACTCAAAAACCACCTTCTTGTGCCCTTTGTTAGCTTGATGTGCATATTGTTTTGTTCTTTTCTCAATATTTTTCCTTACTTACTCATGGAGTTGCTTCACTTGTTTAGCTTCCCATTTTCCATCAAAGCTAGAACATTCCTCAATTGGTAATGGTAACAAATCCAAAAAGGTTAGGGGATTAAAAAAGAGAAAATTGAGTAGCCAAATATATACTTCTATTGTATGTGTTAGCCTAAGCTATACTAATATTACTAGTTTTGAATGTTGAAAAAGCAATTTTGAACTAACTATATGTTTCAGTATGTTAAAC